>JAVTVY010043902.1:0-21654 GCA_036873755.1 Hanleya hanleyi
GGAGGGGCAGGGTACCTACTTGTAACAGAGCAGATCTAATGCGATCAAGTAGTGGGTGGGTGTATGTAAAATTAGGATTTGTCCCAAAAATACAAGAAGCGGAACACGGACTTTACCCCTACAATAGGGGAAACCCCTATCAACCATGTCCAAAAGGGCTAATGTCGGTCTCCGGCTTATCGGGCCTGCCTATCAAGTCATGGGTGGGTGCATGTAAATTGAGGATTTCTCCCCGAAAATATAAAAAGTGGAACACGAACTTTACCCCTAAAATCGTGCCTGATTCGCACATTTGCATCTGTACGGGAAAATACCTGTATGTGTATAGGGGTGATCATTTTTTTGTGGATTTTACTATGGGTTGTGGTGTCTTGTTTTCTTCGTCTCACCACGTAAAACACGATGGGAAGGGTCTCGGAGCTAAGCGGTGAATTTTTTTGAAAAGTCCCTGCGCGCATGCGTAGTGGGTAAATAGTGCTGGATGGCTGTTGTGGGGTCTAGGTGAGCCCCAAGTGGTCCGATGGTGTCGTACGAGGTCTTATTTTGAAGTTCTCGTGGAGGAGCATCCGACTGGGCTAATGCGTCGTCCGCTTTCAATATTCTGCGCATGCGCAGTCTGACCGTAGTATAGAAAGCAGGCATTTTGGGGGTGCGTGGGAGTGTGCTTGGGGTAGAGCTGGACCACTATTGGTCCAAATGGGTCGTGGGAGGGGTCAAAGTGAAGCTTTTGTGGGGTAGAGTCAGAATGGCGTGCTTTTTATTGCAAGTCGCGTCAATCTGCGCATGCGCAGTTGGGTGTAGTAAGTAAAGTGGTCATTTTGGGGGTGCGTGGGGTGTGTTTGGGGTAGAGATGGACCACTAATGGTCCGAATGCGCCGTGGGAGGTGTCATTTTCTAGCTCTCGGAGTGTAGACCCCGATTTGATGGATGTCCACAGCATCTATGACGTCATCGGTGACGTCATCAGTACAAGTAGTAGCGAAAGTACATGTGCATGTACTATGTGCCTATACATGTACTATGTGCCTGTACATGTAATCTGTCCATATACATATACTCTACCAATGTACATTTTTCTTGTCCATGTACTCTTGCGGGAACAGCACAGTATCCTGATAATATATACATCGCGGTGATGTGGTGTTAGTCAGCTTATCTGGCTAGTACTTCACACATTTATCGTTTTGAATTTTTCTTAATTGTAAGAAATTACATATCAGACTGTATGTTTGTTGTCCATAATAATAACATAATTATGTATGACCAGACTGTACCTATGTTGTCCATAATAATAACCTAAGTATGTATGACCAGTTACATCCGGGGACCTTTGTTTTACATCCGGGACCTCATCTTACATCCGGGGTTTTCAGTGTTTTACATCCGGGACTGTGGTTTTACATCCGGATGCTACAATATATGTCTTGTATTATTCAATATATGTCTTGTATTATACCATATCTGTGCTGTATTTTACAATATATGTCTTGTACTATACCATATCTGTGCTGTATTATACCATACCTCTCCTATGTTATACAATATCTGTCCTGTATTGTACCATATATGTCCTGTATTCTGACTCTACCCCACAAAAGCTTCACTTTGACACCTCCCACGAACCATTTCGTCCAATAGTGGTCTATCTCTATCCCAAACACCCCCCCCCCCTTACGTACCCCCAAAATGCCTGCTTTCTATACTTCGGCCAGACTGCGCATGCGCATAATATTGAAAACGGACGATACATTAGTTCAGTCGGATGCTCCTCCACGAGAGCTTCAAAATAAGTCCTCTTGCGACACCATTGGACCACTAGCGGCTCACCTAGACCCCAAAACGGCCACCCAGCACCATTTACCCACTACGCATGCGCGCAGTGACTTTTTAAAAAAATTCACCACTTAGCTTCGGGACCCCGCCCATCGTGTTCTACGTAGTGAGACGTGAAAAACAAGATCCCACAACCCATATCGCAATGAACATGTGTGAATTGCCAAGTATGGACCTATCCACTGAGCCATTAGGCCTATGGGCCTATCTATACCTCCGTGAACTTTTCGAAAAATTTCACCGCTTAGCTTCGGGAACCCGCCAATGTGTTCTACGTGGTGAGACGTGAAAAACAAGATTCCACAACCCATATCGCAATGAACAGGTGCGAATTGTCCAGTATGGATCTATCCATTGAGCCAGTAGGCCTATGGGCCCATCCAGACCTCCGTGAACTTTTCGAAAAATTTCACCGCTTAGCTCAGAGACCCTTCCCATCGTGTTTTACGTGGTGAGACGAAGAAAACAAGACCCCACACCCAATAGTAAAATCCACAAAAAAATGACCACCCCTATACCCATATAGGCATTTTCCCGTACAGATGCAAATGTGCGAATCAGGCCCTATTTTAGGGGTAAAGTCCGTGTTCCGCTTTTTATATTTTCGGGACAAATCCTAATTTTACATACACCCACCAATGACTTGATCACCCTGGAGGAGCGCTTCACTTTGACACCTCACTCAACCCAATCGGTCCCCTAGGGGCCCGTCTCGCTCCCAAAATGTCCCGAAGATTGCCGGAGAATTTCCATCAGCTCTCCGCGTATTTGGGACTACTTTTTTTTGTCCACGGAGGCTTTTTCCCGCGACCGCATCACCGCCGACGGCTTCACCGGGGAAGAATACATGCTCCAAAGGTCACGTGACCGGAAGTGACGTCACCATGGCAACCACTTGATCTGCGCAGTGACCTGTAAAAATTGGAACTCTTCTGTGTTCGGAGGTAGTTTTTCTCCCCAATATGCAATTTTTTTAGGTCAAAGGTCAAGTTGCGTCAATATCAGTTTTATATACTACTCAAGCAGTACGGAAAGCAGCAAACAACATGAGATTTGGACTATTACAGAAACAATATATGATACCGTTGATACCGCCCCCTATTTCACTATTAATAAGTGTAAAAAAAAGACTGTAAAATGTTATATAGAAATCTCTTGACCTTTAGATTTACTGTACTAAACAGTTCTTGAAAAAAATTATAGTGATTCGGAGTGGTATATATGGAATAATAAGGTAACAAAGAGATGTGAAATATAAATGGTTTCGATACAGAATTATTAAGCGAATATTGACTACCAACATTTTTGCACATAAACTTTAACCTGATATATCTAACTTATGTACATTTTGTAGCAAAGTTCCAGAGACTATTATTCATCTCTTTTGGGAATGTGAACATATCTACCCTTGGTGGAGTTTACTGGAAAATTGGTTCGCTTCGGCGGTTGTTCCAATTATATTTTCTCCAGAAAAAGTTATACTTGGTCTTTTACAACCCAAAAATCAGCCACTCAACTACTGTATTTCTATTATTAAATTTTCTATATATAAAATGAAAGTAGTTAAAAATCCCTTGGTTGAAAAGTGTTCAAAACGCTTTAAATGTGCGTACGAAACCGAAATATTTCCAGTATAAGAACTGCGAATGGCGCTTGTTTTACCAGTATTGGTCATCGCTGCATTTACTGTTTAGACTCTTATGATGTTATTTGCGTAGATAAATCGAGGTGTAATGACGATGTATCTGTTTGTTGTATAACATGAGTTTCTAATTACAAATACAACCTTTTTTGTTTAGTACAATAAAATATTGTATGTACAATAACAATACCTAACAAAACCAAATAAGATATAAAAAAAAATCAGTGTTTGTTCTATGCGATTTAGTGTTAAGTCCAGCCACGATCAGCACAATCTTAATGAATTATCAGTTTCATATGACATCCGCCTTTCTTTTTCGATAAAAACGCGGAAATGGCCGCGTTCGGCACCCACAACTTCAAATAATTCAACTTACGCATCGACGGACGAATTGGACTTTGACGAAAAATTACGAGACTATGGGTAAATCAGATCACCAATATGTTAGGGGGGGGGGGAGAGTGACCTCTTCTATTTCGATTCTACGTTGACTTTTTTACAAGCGTTGATCAGCATCAATCACAAAACTTGATTTCAAATGTTCCAGATGTATATGTTCACCAGACAGCGAATATCACTGCTTTATTTATTAGATTCTTATGTCGATCTTTTAGCCAATGTTTATTATTTTAGCCCATATACAATAAAACTTATCGGTCTATCTCTCTGCGTTATCTGTGTAATCTTTGTGGTATGCCGCTGGTCCCTATAGTATTCATGAATCCGCCTGATAATAACTAGAGTTTAACGGCGAGCTCTCTTGTGTTGGAGGTACGATTATCACCGTATGAATATGCATGATTATGAGACATGCGCAGTCATGTACTTCGCTCTATCGCTCTATCGCCATCGCTCTATCGCTCTATCGCCATCGCTCTATCGCTCTATCGCCATCGCTCTATCGCTCTATCGCCATAGCTCTATCGCTTTATCGCTCTATCGCCATAGCTCTATCGCTCTATCGCCATCGCTCTATCGCTCTATCGCCATCGCTCTATCGCTCTATCGCCATCGCTCTATCGCCATCGCTATCGCTCTATCGCTCTATCGCCATCGCTCTATCGCTCTATCGCCATCGCTCTATCGCTCTATCGCCATCGCTCTATCGCTCTATCGCCATCGCTCTATCGCTCTATCGCTCCATCGCTCTGTTTTTTGACGTACGATGGCGAAGTGACGATGCATGGCCCCTCTCGGCCACCATAAATTAGAGAAGGGGGAGGGGGAGAGGGGCGATTCAATTGTGGGAAAGAATGTCCGCCGCCCATAGAAAACGTTTCTTTGACGTTTCTCGATATATTTTACTGATGACCAATGCCCTTATTGCTTAATTTCGCATAACTTCTTGATATCATGAACATTAATAAAACAAAATATTAGTAACGGTCGCAAATCAATCTCAGTACATTCAAATATAATATCACGGAACTTACACCAGGGATATATAAATCCCATGAGACTACATTTGTTAGCAGATCGAGTGGCTAAATATAGACCATTATTAAACAGTACATGAAACGGTAAACATAAACTTCAAAGAGTTTATACTCCCACAGAAAAGTCTGATTTTGTCAGGAGATAGAAGCATGCATGAGAAATTATAACAAGAATGACATGATTGACTCATATTATGATATCTCGTACAATATCGGCAAACAGTTCGCAATAATTGTTCAAAAGCGTCACCTCTAGATATGGTATTTCTCTGATGTACGATGTTGGTTTACCTAGATTGGGTCCCAAATCTGTGATGTGATTAAAGCAATGGTACGATAAAGAAAATTTTGAAAGGTTCAAGCTTTCCTCCAGCCTCAATGACGCAATCAAAATATTTCCGAAAACCGCCAGGCCAGGTATAGGGTTAATTAAAGTTTGGAAACAAGGACATCAGTACTGCCTATAATTCAAAGTATGGAGTGGCCGGATATTGAACTTATACCTTGACAGAAGGCAGAGCTGATAAGCGGTGTTCCAACGTATATATCTCATATTTACTCTAATCAACATCGGTATATATCGGTTCAACCGATTGCTACATACAGTTACAAACAATGAGCTTCACCAGTAATATGAAAACCAAAACGTTACCCCGTCGTCATTGCACCCATAAATCCATTCCTGTTCAGCAATTAGGGTCCATTCAATAAACAGAAACGCTTCACCTCTTTGATGTTAATTATATGACAGGGGCAATAAGTTCATTCAATTTGGTTTGATCGGATGCTAGAGCAGGTATTCATCGTTGATATTAGGTAACACGGTTTGACTGACAGCCATTAGTCTGTATACAGGTATGACTTTATGAAAATGTTCATTTCCTGCGTCTTCATTCAATGGCTCATGTTACCTGTACGAAAGGCCTTATATAATAGACTGCTTATATGCGCTATTTTCTGAACCACAATAATGACGTAAAATCTCATAAACTTCTAGATAATTCCATATGTAAACACCCACAACCGAAATAATTAATTAGGTGATTATTAAAAAAAGAAGAAAAAAATAAAATAATAATAATTAACGACAACATAACTATGCCTGGTCAGAATATTTAAATTTAAATGTTTTCATTAAAACGATATAGGAAATATCTATGGAATTAATTCTTACAGACTGCAATTTTCATTTTAATAGATCGATTGGTCTCCGATTTTAATTGGATGGACTTTTCAATTTAATGAATTTAGTGCGAAGCATATACCGGTACCAGTAATATATTACACCAATCTGATTAAGCGACATGTCCGACAGAGGAGCGGATTATTAAGTCTGAGTTTTAATCAGATTGTATATTACGCTAAATGCCAGCTATTCACATAGCTAAAACATCCTCGCGAGCCAGTGTATCGATCGATCTGTTTGGATAGATCTGATCCTTTGCGAGGATTCAGAATTTACCTGGACTTGTGAAGATGAGCTATATATGGCAGTTTCTCTGATCTCTGTTAGCTATCGATCCAGGTTAACCAAGACGGTATATCAGGCCAATTTTCCGTGATATTATATCTGAGTTTACTGTGATTGTGCTAGCAAAAGTGCGTAAAGGGACGATGTCAATCTCTTCATAATAACTATAGTATAGGTACTACTTTAAGGCTCACCTTTCAGAACATTTTGTCTTTAGTTTTACCGACAGGTTGCACAGTATTGCGTAAGATTTATTCACCTTAATTTGGACTGTACAGCAAAAGACTGGCAATTAACCCTCGTGGTTTGATACCTTCTAATAACTTGATGGGAGCGGATATTATCTTAGGGGCTATCGTCACCGGACACCGGTATTTATATCATCTCACACCTGCCAGGTGTTAGTGTGGGCACAAGTGCATGGCAAAGACGAGCGATAGTGGTAAATACCTAAATTAGGCAAGGCAGGTAAATCTGAACTCCTTCCAGCCTATAGACACCCATGCATGCTCTCGGACAACTATACACAGAAGAAAAAAAAATCCTTAAAAATTTAAGGAATATTTCTCAACATAACTAAGGAATATTCCTTACTATTGCTACGGAATATTCCTTATTGAATTTTAAGGAATATTCCGCTGGTATAATAGTCGGGGTATATTCCTTAAATTTTAAGGATTTTTTTATTCAGTGTACGGAGTCGTCAAATCTGACATTCAAAAAGCAGTGGAGAATCCTGTGTGCAGACCCAGCTATTTAATAACTAATCGGAGATATAGAATGAGAATAAATATCCCAGTTTGTCATGTACCGGTTTGGAATGTTGGGTTTCATGCATGTAGCAGGGTTGTGCAGCCTGGAAACTTAGTATAATTTCTGAAAGAGAAACACAAAAAGGGACATTGATCCCTGGGATATACACACTGAAAAAAAAAAAATCCTAAAAATTTAAGGAATACTCCCCGACTATTACACCAGTGGAATATTCACTAAAATTTAATAAGGAATATTCCGTAGCAGGAAATTCCTTAATATGGTAAGGAATATTCCTTAGTTATGTTGAGGAATATTCCGCTGGTGTAATAGTCCGGGAATATTCCTCAAATTTTTAAGGAATTTTTTTTCTGTGCACCGGCGCGTGCGGCAGGCAAAGTTATATTTATCCGGAGTTTCATTGCACCCAAAATACCCCAAAAAAACTTTGAAAACAACCTTCAAATGGCTTGGAATACGCGAAAAACAATGTTTAGCTCGTCTATGGCAGCATACCGTATTTCACAAGGACATTTGGCACAGAGCCGCCAGTCTGATTGTGTCAGGCGTGTCAAACGGCATGCATCCCGCGGCGGGAAAACGCCCTGGCTTTAGAGAATAAGATTAAATGGAATACTTTGCTGCCAAGAATCTGCAAATATATTTCTATCCGTATCGGAAATGAATGTCAAGGTATTGCCGACCTGAAATGTTTTTGAGGGCAAAAAGAGCTGGTTGTCACATCCCAGAAGATATGACCCTGGCGTGCGAAAATGAGGCCAAATGAGGGGTTGTGTCCCGACCTAAAATGAAAAATTGTCTTCCAAAATATCACAGAAGGTTATTTTATGGATAACTTCTTTTACTGCTCTGATGCCGACGTTTTTGGAGATGCTCTCAACTTTCTCAAAGTCAAAATATCGGTAACCAAACGTACCTATAATTCCACCCAAAATTGCTTGAGGGCCTCAATAAAACACAAATTTTCCTAAGTGACAACAGCCTGGCGCGCCATATCTACTTCATGCATGCATGGGGCGTGACGGTTCGGGTACCTATATCTGATAAGCAAAAAAGTAAGCCTATGAGGTGTTCATCCTTACTGTGTCCAGTTATTACCTGACAGGTGTGAAGATAAACACCGGTGTCTGGTTACACTATCTCTCACCTATCACCTTCAGAACTCACCTCAGGTAGTTAAAAACACCGCCCAGTTACTGACACCATTAGTCGGATATGACAGCAGGGTCTCTAACTCAGCTCGGGCAGATTTCCTAATTCGAAAATGACAGCCTTTATCTTCGGTATAAGCAAATGATGCAACGCTCTTTAGTTTCTGGGGGATTTACGAGATGGTGCTAAAAAGGAGGAACTTTTAGCCGCTAATTAAAGATGTGTTTTTAAGGGTTAGATACATTTTCTAAAAGACTGAAAATATAAAATTTCAACGTGGTCACAAGCTGACGTAAAACAACACGATTCTTGTAGGACATGGTTAAGTTAAATGAGGTCTTACCAGTTGATCGAGGGTTATTATCGCACGTAAAGGTATATACGCGGACCTTGTTCATGGTATCTGCGCGTACCCAGTCGAAAAAAAATCTCGATAGATACTTTGATCGAGGATGGGACGGCGCGAATGTGTTCATGGCTGCTACATTGGATTGTTGGTACTCGCAACATGATTTACAAATTTACAATTTTAAATACGAAGCTGCGCATCTAAAAAACCCCTCGGCTCTGGGTTCCAGCCATTCATAATGTATTCAATTTGAACCAAGATGTCAGGAACAACAAGCAGTCAAGTGACAAATATACAGATTATAAAAAATTTAGCAATTAGAAATGGCCCCTAAGGTTTACATCCAATCAGAGAAACCGGTATTCATAACATAAGTAGATAGATAGATAATCTTTATTTAATTCGAACGGTATCAGAGATAGAGATCATTAATGATTTTGCATAAATTGAAGATGGCCGCCAAGATTTCCGCCCTATCAGAGAAACCAGAACTGTCATTTAGCGTAAGTCTATTGATGCATCGATGATGTATATCAAATTTTACATCGAGCATTCGAACGGTATCAGAGATAGAGATCATTAATGATTTTGCATAAATTGAAGATGACCGCCCATCCTTCCCGCCACTCAGAGGAACTGATGTAGTTATTCATTCATGCAAGTTGATACATCGATGCTGTATATACCAAGTTTCGTATAAAACACTTAAACGGTAGCAGAGATATACATTATTAAAGATTTTGCATTAAAGATAACCGCCAAGATTTCCGCCCAATCAGAGAAACCAGAACTGTCATTTAGCGTATGTATCTTGATGCATTGATGATGTATACCAAATTTTACATCGCGCACTTGAATGGTATCAGAGATAGAGATTATCAATGATTTTGCATAAATTAAAGATGGCCGCCAAGGTTTCCACCGAATCAGGGAAACTGGTTTGGTCATTCCTTTGAAGTTTCTTGATGCATCGCCAAGTTTCACACTGAACAGCGAAATGGTACCCGAGATACACTTGTAAGATTAATGGTTTCGCATAAATTAAAGATGGCCACCAAAGTTTTCACCCAATCGGGTCCAGATTCAATAGGGTTCTGGGTCACGAGCATATGGATGTACACTGCAAGTTTGGTGTGCCTAGGGCAAGTCGTTCTAAAGATATCTTGGTAACAAGAAAGCTGTGAAGGTTTCGCATAAATTAAAGATGGTCGCCAAAGTTTCCAACCAATCGGGTCCAGATTCAATAGGGTTCTGGGTCACGAGCATATGGATGTGCACTGCAAGTTTGGTGTGCCCAGGGTAAGTCGTTCTAAAGATATCTTGGTAACGAGAAAGGTGTGACGGACAGACGGACGGACGTACATGACGACGACAATATCCTTCGTCCAAATATTGGCCGAGGGGTAAAAATTACTAAAAAAACGGTCGCATGTAGTCTGGACTTTTCGGGTCCAAATTGTCACCTTGTCCGAAATGCCTGGACACTTACATATTCGAATCGGGGCGATTATACACAGCCAGGAAAATGATGAATGGTGTTGAATTTAGACCAACACCATAAGTCCCCAACATATCCTTTATTGGTGTTGGCCAACATCATTACTTGGTGGTGAGACAGTATTAGCAATTTAGCACTTATCAGAAACACAAAAATATGGTGTTGAGCCATTTTCAACATCTTTTATTGGTGTTGACCAATACCATTATTTGATTAACTGGCCTCAACACCATTTGTTAGTGTTCACGTTGGTCAGCACCATTTCTCAACGCCACTTTTTGATGTTGATCAACCATCAAAACCCCAAAATGTCCATTTTCTGACTGTGAATAGCTCGTCGAACGATTAACCGATCGAGTGCAGAGGATTACACAATGTTGGTCTGAAAATTTTCTCGTTTTGAGAAATATTGCATTTGAGATATTCTACTGTTTGACATGAGCATAACTGCAAGTCAATGACCATTATATGTTACATCATTCTACGTCGCAGTCTCCCTTTAATTTCCGTCGAAAATTACTCGTCGGAGAAGGGGACGTCATCAACATCGCATTCAGAAAGCAACTGTTTTAAAACCCTCGTTTAAAAAGGAATATGTTTTACAAAGTATTAACTTATCGTCACTCCAGAGGTACTTTCTAGTAGAAGTTTTACTAATTTTTGAAAATTCAATATAAAAATAATGTAAATGAAGAAAATTGAACTGGCTATAACGTTAAAGGTCAATATTAAACAAGCATCGAACCGGTGTACTGTACCTGCAAACGATAGCCAAATGTGAAAATTCTGTAATAAATAACCAACTGATCTTGTAAGCGGATTCCACTTCAGTCTAATACAAGCTTAGGCAATGAAACTCCGTGTGGAATATCGTTTTTGCATCCGGCAGCGACATGGATTCACATAGCCCTACTAGCATTTCAGCCTTTTAGGAGTTTAGCATATACCAAGTATGGCGGCCGAACTATTCGACTTAATGTCAGGACAGCGCCCCCGGTGCCGGATCAGAAAACTAATGAAGCGAACTTGTAGCCATCTACGAGTATAGTCTATGTATCAAATATGGAGGCTCAACTTCGATTGTTTCACTTTCTTATACTCATTTTCTTATCCATATAACTGTATGAACAGTGCCCCCTGGTTTCGGATCGGAAAATGAATGACCTCATTTTGTAGGTTTCTACGAGTATACCGTGGTCTATGTGCCAACAATGAATGTTGATGGTCGTACAGGCCATTTCGTTGTTCAGAACAGCTCCCTGGGCTCTGATGTCGTACGTGCCATTTCCTTATTCAAAAGAGAGCCCCGCATAAATCTGCGGAGGTGTCGAGTCGCCGTAGATGCCGATTTGCATGATGGAATTTTTACTCCTAAAACATAATTGCGACGATGGTATATTATGATGTATGATCGGTACGATGTATTATTCATTAATAATCATAGTTATAATGTGATCTACTTATTACCAATTAAATATCTAGAGTGGGTAAATAAAATGAAGATATTAAAAAAATTTAAATTGATATAGATTACCCGACACTCGTCGTTAGTGGAATACGAACGTTGATCCGATGTCTACCCAAATCTGGCCCGGTTCTGTAAATTATGATACGCAATGAATGTACAATAGAAAAACACTTAGTACACTCCCAGAAATATTCAGGGAATAATCCTGAATAGATCAGGCTGCACATCCACAACTCATGCAATTTCAGATATTTTACCTGAAATCCAGGGATAATTTCCTGAATTTCAGAAAATATATCCCTGAATGATAGGATTTTCCCTGAAATTCAGGCAAATTTACCCCTCTGATAAGTAAGTTCCCTACCTTATTCAGGTACGTAAAATCCCCTAAAATTCAGGTAATTCAGCTTTAATGCATGGATGATATACCTGAATTTCAGGAAATTATCCCTGGATTTCAGGTAAAATCCCTGGAATTGAGTTGTGGATGTGCAGCCTGATCTATTCAGGATTATTCCCTGAATATTTCTGAGAGTGTAGTGTGTTCAATTTGTATTTTGTTGAGAAGGAGATGTTGCTATTTAATTTTTCAAGCTAAAAGATTGATTTTCAATCGGAATGGATTGGTCACTTATTCCAATCTAATTATTTAAGAGAGTAGTCACTTTATGGGTTCTGGGTAGGTTTTGGAACCGTTGGGGACCCCAATACAAGTTAGTCATGTTGTCATATACGTAGTTCATTACATCTATGCCTAGCTGTATGTCTTCTAGCTTGTTTTTCAGACAAGCCGATAATAGTGGGAATGTGTAATAAAATCGTGTTTCTACTTGAATCAGCGAACTTTAACAATCATCGTACATGTTATTGTACATGCATGGTTGATTTTAATTATCTAAATATTCACTTTCTCGTATAAAAACCTTGTGTGTTAGAGCTTCCCAATTAGTGTCAACACCCACGGTTATACAAACCATCTGAACACATATTCTCCGAATAAACGATAAGCTACAACTTGTACTCTGTTGGCGACGAGACGAAATTTCGGGGGAGGCGCTCCAAATTACAGCAGAAACAGACAATACAAAAGACATTGTGAGACAGCAAATTTGGGGAAAAAAGAGAAATAGTTGGACCATATTGTGCCGAGATCGCCACCAATGGTAAAGTGGACAAATTACTGTCAGCATATACCCTTAGCCACGCTTGACTTAACCCTCTCAAAATAACAACCGAATGGAAAAAATAAATATCGGTACTGGTTTTCAGGTGATTTGTAGAGATCTCTATTTATTTTTAAATTAGTTTATGAGGAGTGTAAATTAAGCAATGCTCTCGGTGGAAGATAAAATGCCAATCAGTAGCCTATCTTAGGTTTATCCCGGATAAAGTTGATATTACAATCAGGCCAAGATGGGACGTCGTGTATTTCAATTTTGGCGATATCGGTGGTGACACCTTATAGCCATAAGGCGAATTTTACAGTATTTGACCAGGTCTAGACAATATAGACCATGTTGTGCAATCGATTGGAGAAACTCTCCGAGCGCAATCATTTGACCGTATTTAACCTTTCTTCAACAAAATACATCTCTGAAACCGACAATGGATCAACAAAACATCTCGTCAAATCTCTTTTCACCTGCCAACCAGGCCCACATGGTAATGAACGTGAGAATGTAACAGTGTCCGACTGGTTAACATGGTCAACAAGTGGTACAAGTCATACTTCAATGGCGACCAATGGTCACCTTATGTTATATTATGAAAGACCGTTATATCTCTCCATTGTATTCATGAGATACTCAGCTAATCCGTCTTTTCTATTCGGTATAACCACCCAGGATTCCATTTAAATGAATCTCGTATAGGCCTATCGTTTTGCGGTTTCACGGGACTATCTGAAGTGGAACTAATTGTCTGCTATGTCTAACCATTTTGTGCGGAATGATCCAGTCCTATGTAGCAGGAATGAGGATTCAGTTATGGTTATTGGGAGCTTTGGGCTAAATTCGATATACTATCAGTGGTTGAATATTGTGATACAGGAAGAAGTGGTCCGAAAACAAAACAATAGTTATGTGATCACAGCAATGATTACTATATAATGTTGCATGCTCACACACAGTCCAGCAGTTAAGAGGCGATCAACTAATTTCCCACTACTGATATGAGAGTTCAGAAAGCGAAAGGCTCTAACTTTAGGAGGAATATAGCTCTGTTTGCCGTGACAGGTCCAATGTTGGAGTTTATATTTGGACGCCATGAAAGGTTTAATGATGGCCCAACGTTGGAGTTTAGTTAGGTGCCATGATAGGTTCAATGAGGGTCCAACGTTGGTGTCCACTTGGTGCCATGATAGTTTCAATGATAGGTTCAATGGTGACCCAACATTGGAACTTAGTGCCTGGAACAACATTGGCAATATTAAAAAACTCACTTTGGATGATAGATTCAATGTTATTTCTACACTGGAACTGTATGACTGCACCAAGATTGGCATTGGTTGCATTAATAGTGTTCAGTTGTGGTCCAAGATTGGTACTATATATGGTTTGAACAACGTTGGCAATTTTAACAATACTGACATTGGGTGCTATGATATAATATCGGAACTATATGATTGAAACAACATCGGTAAGCTTAATAAAACAAACGTTGAATACCATTTGTGATATTGGAATCTCCTATGTATTCAGCTATGGGAGCTGTGCCATTTGCGACCATCAGAGGGGTACTGTATGTTAGCTTTCAAGACTACCGGTCTGCTACCTTTTTGTGGGAGGCCCGTTGGCCGAGTAGTTTAGATCGCCGACTTATAGTGCTAGCGATTAGGTGCCTTACTCTGGGGGTCGCTGGTTCGAATTCCGCTGACGATGGGTGTCGTGATAGTCATATATTGGTCTAACATTGTAAATATATGGTGGGAATACTATTAACAATTTTAACAAACAGACGTTCGGTGCCATGATAATAAATTCATTTAAGGTGTGGCATAACCTCGAAACCTGGAATAGCATTGGCAATTCCAATAAAACTGGCGTTGGGTGGAAAGGTGTAATAAAATCGTGTTTCGGCTTGAATCAGCTGTTTTTAACGAGCATTGTACATGTTTTGAACATGCATGGTTGAATTTCATTATCAACCATTCGCTTTTTGTAGACAAATTCTTGTATGTTAGAGCCTCCCAATTAGTGTCAGCACTCCCGTGATCGTTTATCTGAAAGTATATTCGTAGAATAAACGATAAGCTACGACTATCGAATTGTTTCTGACAAGACGGAATGTCAGGGGGAGGTTCCAATACAGCACAGCAAAAACAGACAATACAAAAGACATTTAGTACGGTTGTTACAGTCAATATGTTCGAGAAAAAGTTTTGTGGTCTGTAAAGGTAAAATAGTTGAACCATATAGCGCCAAGATCGGTACCGACGGCATTGTGGACAATGCAGTCTGCGGATAGATGGGTAAATCTGACCGTTAGTCTCGCTTGACCTAACCTCCTGTAAATAACCCTAAACTAGAAAGTATAAGTATCGGTACCTTAGTATTATTTGAGACTCTAGGGCTGAGTTTGAAATATCCACTTATTATTCAGAACGGCAGACCTTAGTTTGAGGTATTTAAAGAGTATTTAGGACTGCATGCCTGATTTTCAGGTATCCAATCCAAGGTCGTGCAATATTATTAGGTTTAATATGGACACCAGACAACAAGTTTAGGTTTTCATCACTAAACGTTTTCACAGGAAAAATTTCCTTCGCAACACGTTAGTGAAACCAAAATTAATCCTAAATTGGAGCGATATGAAAGTGGTGGAAAAAATTGACGACGTCTGGTGACTAAAAGGCAACCATATGGCTCTACAGGGAAGTATTCGTCGACATCTAAGACTCAGACCCGAGAATACGGTGGATTCTCAGACGTAGCCTTAGTATCCCAGCCGCGATTTTATTGCAGCTGTTGATGTTGAGACTATGAAGTATCCACACGGCCCCTAGCACCGGCTTAAGCGGAATTAGATACGCTAGCTCGGGAGCTGTGATGACAAATCAGCTCAAACTCATCTGATGTAAATGGATGAGCATCATGGACGTCTGATAGGAGTAAACGCCTTAACATGGGTAACCTGGTAAATGCAGGAAACCTAGAAATACTAACCTGTAATGTCTGTGTTTTCTACAGACGGAATATCCAAGTTTTATTTGGCAAAAGCTCAAAGTTAAGAATGACCTAAACAGATTCAACGAACGTTTGCAATAGAGCTTTTGTTCTTTTTAAAAATATTTTTCATATACATTTTAACATGTTTTTTTAAAATATATCTGAAATATCACATCTTGAACCACAACGATATTGCAATATAATGTCAGGGCAGATATGGTGAGATTAAAAACACTAGATTTTTGGTGTCAGTGTTGAAATGTGTAAACGACGAAGCCAGAAACAAACGTCCGTCGACGCCGTTTTACGTCAGTTTTAAATGTGATTGTCTAAAATAAAACCCATGGGTATTTTTTCTGTATTAAATAATGGTTTTGGTGAAGAATTGTAGTACGGTAATTAATATTTTGGTAAGGGAGCTCATCCTATATGTTAACGTAACTACTCATTTTGCAGTATTTGACCAAGTCTTGGCGGTGTTGGGCAACTGATTTAAGTAAGTCCTCGGCAACTAGCCTTATTTTCACAAAAAAAGCAGCAGAACGTCTCAAGTCGCATTACACCTGCCGTGGAAGATACGCGGCAACGGACGTGAGAATGTAACAGTCTCAGGCTGGACAACAATTGTGTGACACAAGTAATACATACCTGTACGTGTACTTCAACGGCGACTAATGGTCATCTTATATTATATTATGAAAGACCGTTATACCTCTAAATTGTATTCATGAGATACTCAGCTAATCCGTCTTTTCTATTCGATACAACCACTCATGCAGGATTCCGTTTAAATGAATCTCATACAAACCTTCCATATAGTGGTTTAACAGAAATCCCAAGTGGAACACATTGTCTCTGATTTCTAATCGTGTTGGGCGAACATGGTCCAGTCCAACTGCTCGAAATAACGATTCAATCCTGGTCATTGGTTAGATATTGTAATACATGAAGAACAGGTCTGACAACAAGAACCTGATGATCGGTCCACAACACTTTTTAATATATAATAAAAAACTTTTCATAGCATGTTGCATGCCCACTGTTCAATATAGTTCAAATAGCCTTGAGACATACAAATATACATCATGTTATGTCTGGCGGTCACATAGGTCATCATTTCCAATCAGATGACTTGATAGGATATTACATCATCGCTCTGAAATATTTTTATCTAATACCGCTGAACTCTTTCTGTACCGGTACCGGCATTTTGAACAGTTCCATGCTGGTATCAGCACTGTCATGAATATGAACGAAGCGACTATCTTGTTACCATCGTCTACGTACTTTCAAACACGATACTCCAAGCTTTCAAACAAGGTATAATATGACGAAAACATTTGCCTAGAAATGCTTCACTTTTAGGTGTCCTTTACAGACAATCATTGAACTATATTTCTATCGGTACGGTACAGAGAGGGTTATGCCGGTGCTGGGGGCCGTGTGATCATGCCATTCAAGATGTCCACATGAATGGTCACAATAAAAGCGTGACTGGCATACACATCTTCGCAGGTATCAGTTTTTGTTCTTGTGATGTTTTAAAAATATGCATTCAGTATATTTGTCTGTGGGTCATATGACTTCTTGTCAGCACATCGGTATCTTTTCCCACCATCTTTATAATGTTGCGTTTAATTATTTTGAATTTGGGTAACTCTGTACCGAACACTACTGTTATCAAGATGTCATATTCGTAAATTTCTTCTAAGGAATTGGAATCAATCAGACGCATTATATCACAATCATCGGTGGATTGAAAGTATAGGGACCAAATCCCATATTCTATATTCGCGATATGACTGAAATAATGTTGAAAGCGACCTTAAATCCTATTCACTCACTTACCCTTCCATATTCAGCAATAATCCACAAAAGAATTTCCGGGTCATTAATGTTGATCAAAGTCCCTTTTCATAAATTCCAAATATGCATGAAATAATAGGCCTAATAAAAAACCCATAAGATTTTTTTTTGTAGAAGATCGCTTAAGCCAGTGCTAGGGCCGTGAGGTCATGCCATTGAAGTTGTCCACATGAACAGGCACAATAAAAGCGTGTGGCTGGGATAAAAATCATCATAGTGACTAGTTTTGGTTCTTGTGATGTTTATAAAAATATGCATTCAGTATATTTGTCTGTGGGTCCCATGACTTCTTGTGAGCACCTTTTTCCATCGCCCTTATAATGTTGCGTTTAATTATTTTGAATTTGAGTAACTCTGTACCGTACACTACTGTCATCAAGATGCTATATTCGTAAGTTTTCTCCTATGCAATTGGAATCAATCAGCCGTCTAGATATTGGATATATCACAATCATCGGTCAATTATAAGTCTAGGGGCCAGATCCCACATTTATTATATTCAGCCGTCATCCACAAAATGATTTTCGTGTCATTGATCCAAATCCCGTTTTCGTATGACAGTCAGCATCAATTCCAAATATCCATGAAATGAAAATTAGAAAAAACCCCTCACAAGATTGTTTTCTGTGGGAGAGAAGATGTCAGTAGTTTTCGATGATCAAGACATCACCATGTTGTTTACATAAAATTCTTAGTACCGTAGTATTCTTTATCCACTCAATGAACCACCACGGGAACTTTTAGTGGCAAGACCAATGCAGATGTTAGTATAATTAGCTTTGGTTTCCACGATAGTTTTATTGTTCACCCAACGTTGAAGCTAAGTTGGATACCACGAGTGATTCAACCTTGTTCAATCATTGCCACGTTATGGCTAGAAGGACTATTGTGAAATTGTGAGAACTGAAGTTAGATTTCTTGATAGGTTCAATATCGTTGTCTTGATGCCTCGCTTAGCTGAAATATTGCTGAACGCGACGTTAAACCTTAATTCTCTCTTTCTCTCTCTCTTTTAATGCTTAATCAAGAATTGTCCATCATTGGCATATGAGAATATGGAATTGATAGTGATACTGATGGTCGATGATTTAAAGATACAGGTATCAAATTTTGTAACATAGCATGATTTGAAGAACTCTGTGATGGTTAAATTGTAGAGAACAGAAGCCTTTGAGCCTCGAGACTGTACTGTAAACGATGCAATACAGTAAATTATGGGGTTGTTGTTGATGGTTTTCGGCCATTGCCTGGGATTTGTAGTTACAAAAATCGTCACAAGAAGTTACGCAACATGACAAAGAAGATTTGCAGTATAGTCAATTTGTAGATGGTGTCAGTTTGAAGATTTAGTCCTTGTTACTGAAAGGCTAAATACGACCAGTTGAGTTTTGGTATAGACTCATCGTTTTGCTCGATCAAGGCCCTCGAGCGATGTCATCATGGATAGGAGTGTCATAGATAACAGCTTATTACCTGTGGATATAGGAATAATCCAGAGTAGATGTATCAATTACAGTCAGATTAGATGAAGGGGTGAAGAGAGGAAAGGCGATCATTATAGAGAACTTATCCTGATCATTCTGGCATACGCTTTTCAGCAATTTCCAAAATACTATGTAACAACAACAACAACAACAACAACAACAACAACAACACTCGGTTCATTAACACCTTAATGAAGTGATCACAATATGGGTCATTACCACTGATTACATTTTCTATGATGTTTGTGTAAAAGTCCCATTCGTACAAATCGATTTCTGGTGGACTTTTTTTCAGGAAATGTATATGCTTCAGATATATTCGATTGTTTCTATTGCAATCCCAAACCATATCTCCTCTCCCGCCCTTCGCGCCCACCACACTTCAAATTATATATTTTAAATGGCACAAAATAAAGAAGAAATAAAACAGCTTTACACTGGTAGGCCTAAAGCTTCATAAAAGCTAAACGTTGCAGTAACACCAATTTTTGTCTAATCCAAACCATTTTGTTACTTTCAACACAATTCTGATGCGAAAATCTCTCTAAAGCATTTTTGTCGCAGCATACCATTAATAGTGTAGCGTCGGAACTCGAACGCGGTGACATATTATGCAATACGTCCAGAATCGGACCAGCCGAATATGCTTCATACCATTTTAGTGACCCTGTATGCTCACTGATGGCATGCTGAGGATAAAAGCTATTACATGTATGAAAGGAGAGAATGTCACAGTAAACAATGCCCCTTTTCATATATATATCTCTTTCTGAAAATATGTCTTCCCTGAGATGCAAATCAGGAAAAATGTCCTTGCTAGGTTACGATTGAAGTCGGACATTTTTTTCCTATCGGACGTTCTTCCCTTCTGCAACGGAATTTGGCTAACCTACGAAGAGACATACAGGGTAGTTGGTCGACGTTAACTCTATCCGAATGAGGTTTCCGAAAAGTGATTTAATATAAAATTTCCGTTGGCTGACAGAATAAAATGTACAGTTCGTCTATAACTTATAGACTTGAATATCTGGGGTCCTCAGTTCAAAAATCAATCACCGTCGCTAACCATTAACAGTTTCTGAAAAAAAACCCAACAACACCCACGTATGATTTTTGTACTTTTCAATTCTTGTAATTTGTTTCGTTTATATGCAGGATTTGGTCAAGCGAGACCTCAAACAATAGCTCCATTTTTAAAACTGCACGATCGTGTTGAACCCGGTGGTTTATTCGATCTACAGTTTTGTACCACAATATGTCCCGAGGAACAACCAATCGCACTGACGATAAACCCTGCATTCTATTTACTCTAAATTCGCACGCAAAATATAGTGAAAATGAACCAATTTTACAGACGGTCAGTCCTTGGTGATGATACAATTTAGTATCGATTCATTATTAGTCCCCAAAGAGATAGATTGACTAGTTGATCAAGATTAACGTCCATGTTCTCCAATCACAAGAACAACCCATCGCTCTGAAGATAACAATCATGTGAACACTTCAATATATTGTCCGTAAGTTTTGTACCTATATTTTAGTCATGTCGTGACTTAACGATACTATATGGCGACTATGGAAACTTTCGCTTTAGAATGCTTGTGTAACTGTCTCTGGAATCCCACCAGCAACTCTGGAAACCTGCAGGGAAATTGTCCAATCGTCTTTTGTACGTATAGTAAGTGCTATTACAGATCAATCATGCAGGACGACAGTCTGCTATATTGTATACTTCATTCAATGTGCACTGGCACCAAGTTTTTATTTTATTCAGAGCTTTTATCACCTTATCAAAATCGTCTAACCATTACAAGTTATCATTTGAAAATCACTTAAAAGAAATTTTCGCCGCAAGGCAATGTATAAAGGACTTGGTTACTTTCTGCTGTCATTTTCGGCATGTTATTTTGAAATATAGTTTTGTAATATAGCACGAATCGCCAGATATTGAAACTTTACAGGGAAATGCATCTGTTTGTGTACCAAGCGTAGAGTGAAATAAAAAAATCTGGAACAATATAAGGATTGAATTGATCGTGCATAGCATCCAAAGTCTTTTTCTCCAATATAGTCAATGTTGTTCCAACCACACAGTCCTGATCTTTGACCACCATTGAGCTTATCACGGCATCCAACTGAGCTTCAATATGGCACCATTTTATGCCAGTCTTGTTCAATTCAGCTGTTCCAACAATATACAGGTATATACAGTTCCAATGTTGAGCCATTATTGAAACGTTCACATGTGGCATTCAAAGTCCGTTTTGCTAATATTGTCAAAATTGCTTCAACCATGTGGTTCCAATGTTGGAGAATCAATAAATCTATCATGGCATCCAACGTCAGTTTTGCCAATATCACAAAGTTTGGTCCAATGGCATCTAACGCTAACTTTATAAGCAATGTCATTACTGTTTCAACTTAGTTCTGATGCTGGATCGACATTGAATCTATCCCGATCGTTGCATCCTACTTACCCCCAACGTTGGACCAACAATACAATCGTCATTGTAAT
>JAVTVY010043903.1:0-20006 GCA_036873755.1 Hanleya hanleyi
TTTTGGTACATGACAAACCATCTCCCCGTAATTTCTCAATGGACACAAAAAATCAAGATTTTTAACAATTTCACGATTTTGGGGTCACAGTGACCTTGACATTTGACCTTGACCTACATTTTAATATGTGACACATTGAGTCCCCCTAATGTATCTACTGATACAAAAAAATGTTATTTTTAATAATTTCCTGATTTTTGGGTCACAATGACCTTTGACCTTCGACCTTGACCTATATTTTGATATGCAACACTTCATTTCCCCCTACTGAATCCACTCACAAAAAATTAGAAATTTATGATTTCCTGATTTTTCATTCACACTGACCTTTGACCTCTGACCTCGACCTACATTTGGCATGCAACACATCGTTTCCTCCTAGGGCATCCACTCGCCAAAAATTAGAACTGTAGATGGAAAACTATCAATGATCAATGATTTCCTGATTTTTAGGCAACAGTGACCTTTGACCTCGGGCCTCGACCTGAATTTCGGTACGCGACACATCGTCTCCACCTGATGTATCCATTCACAAAAAATTGCAACTGTGGATAGAAAACATCCAGAGATATAGACCGGATACGAACACTTCACTGATTTCCTGTTTTTCAGGCCAGTGACCTTTGACCTCTGACCGCGACCTTCATTTTTGTACGCGACACATCGTCTCTCCGTAGGGTATCCACTCACCAAAAAATTGGAACTGTAAATAGAAAACTGTTCCAGATATAGACCGGACACGGGGGACGGACAGACGGACGGACGGACGGACGGGCGGACGGACGGACAGACGGATGGAAACCGCCATCACATAATACGTCCGCCTTTTTGGCGGGCGTATAATTAGTATTTTTTTCTCGAATAATGTCGTCGAAGTGGGTTTTAGGACACGGATAGCACACGTGGGGGAAAACGTATTGGAGCCGTGACCTCTGGTGCATGATGTCACAACCTGATTACAATTGCGCCCCAAACGTCATAGTCTATGACGTCGGGCGTTGTTACAAAAGATTCACCCAACTGTGGGAGTTCTAGCGTGATGTCGCTGACATTTTGACGTCACAACAGGCATTTGAGCGAGATCGTAATCAGGTTGTGACGTCACAGGTCAAGCGGTCACAGCTTTCGCCGTTTTGAAAGGGGCACGAAATTGTCGCACTTTACTGCTGCTATTTCCAACCTTGAGCAGTTTGAAAACATACAAAAATGTAAAACAAGTCTATATAATCACCTCTACAACAATTTAGCACAAAAAAGTAGCAGATTTTGAGACCATTTTGTATAACCTTTAAAGATGCATGTAATCAGCCTCAAATCTAGGCTGAAATCGATCTCTCCCAAACTCCATGATCGGGACATATGTTACGACAGGTACAAAACAAACACATTTGACCATAAACAACTAAACTTGTTTCCACCATTCACAAGAGAATAGAAGGAATTTGTCTTTGAAAATAAACGGCATGGCATGCCGTTTATTTTTCGACGGCCGTGTCAACAAGCGTTTACACATGTGGTGCATTCTTTCTACATGTACGTATGCTCTGCCACTGTAACGATCCTTAGGCACAAGCCATGACATTATCCCATGACTGCAGCTGAACACCATTCAGATTTGTGAGCGTCGCTACATCACTCACACGTCATTTTTCTCTCCACATACAGCACATTTCAATGGTGAAACAGAAAACCTGTCGAAGAGGGCGGAGTTTCAAATTTCTCTGGCAATATATTCTTGCATTTGTTGTATATGGCAATCCCACTATCGTCAAATATAATACCTATCAATTGATGCTTTAGCAAACTTCACTGCTGAAAAACAGACGGGGGAGAGTTTACAAAATCCATCGATTTTGAGGCTGATTACATATTTAAGTGTCAAAATCCTTCGTTTGCGAGCGAAAAGGTGGTCCAAAACTTGTTGTGGGTAACTTTCAACTAAGGGAAAATCGAAATAACTCCTATCAAGTTTAGTTCTTTGTTACAGTTTTTAAAAACTTACGGAATCAGTTTCAGATTTCTGCTTTTTTTAGTACCAGCTTCGGTTTGTATAAATTTTTTAATTTTTTAAATTGTGTTTTGTTATTGTTCATGGTATCGGTCTGGTCATTTGTTATCAAAAAGAGTAACTTTAGTAAAGTTCACTGGACTGAACAGGAGTGAAATCGTGCATGGAACCTGACAACGGAACACTATCTTTATTCTAGATTCATGTTGCATTAACTGGTCAACATTGGATTTTTAGTCTACATGTATTTGGCTTGAATGCATCCAAAAATTCACAACCCCGTTGAGCAGCAAAATTACAATACAGACCTGAAATATGCTGTAACCCGGTATCTGTTATTAAAGGGCAGTCTCTCAAACTTAAATGAACTAGATTTGTATGATATCTGAAAGGAAAAACAGTTATTTATTAAACGAATATGCTAAACAAATACATGATCTTACATGGCGAACTGTGCCTGTGCCATTGTGATGAGTGGATTTTTGGGTCCTGTACTATTAAAGTATAGCCAGACCGTGTCTATACATTGTACATAGAAGAATAAATGAAAACCACAGGGGTTGAAGTCCCCCGACATTGAAACAATTGATTTGACTTGGAAGCGTAATGTTCGGTAAAGGGCATGGAGAGCAATCCCAAGTGAGATCCAGTGGCAAGGTACCCACAATTACCGAATTTCTCCTAATCCAGCCAGGTTTTCAGAAGTTAAATTTTAACTTGGCCCCCAGTTGGGGCCACCTTTAAGCGGATCAGCATGAAAAACAAACCCAAGCGAGATCTTGAGGCAAGGTGCCCACATACCAAATTTGGAAAGAATCCGTTCAAGTTTTCAAAAGTAATTGTCCAGAGACAAAATTTAAACTTGGCCTCCAGGTGGCGCCACCTATAAGCAGATCGGCGTGAAAAACAATCCCAAGTGAGATCTTGAGGCGAGGTGCCCACATACCAAATTTGAAAAGCATCTGTTCAATTTTTCAGAGTTATTGTCTGGAAACGAAGTCGGATGGACGGACGGATGGACGGACCCCCAATACTATAGTCCCCTTTTAGCCCTTCGGGTGTCGGGGGACAAACAAGAGCCTTCAATATATGCCTGTGCATGCCTAACTATAACCCTTTAAAACATAGTTTTAATTAGAATTTTGCCTTGATGAATTAGGTCAAGGTCAGTCAATTGAATAGGCTTCTAATTAATCACCAGTTGCATATGTACTGGACATAGTGTAAATTTCACAAGATCCGAGACGGATGGAATCCAATATGGTCAATGGCAGCCATCTTGGATTACGTACCTCAGTGAAAATCAATACCAATGGCCGTCTAATTGATGTGAAGCACATTCTCAAGTTTGAAGTCGATTGGTCGAACTGTACTCGAGATATCGCGTTCACAAGATGTGGGATGGACAGAATCCAATATGGTCAATGGCAGCCATCTTGGATTACGTACCTCAGTGAAAATCAATACCAATGGCCGTCTGACTGATGTGAAGAACCTTCCCAAACTTGAAGTTGATTGGTGAAATTGTTCTTGAGATATCGCGTTTACAAGATGTGGGACGAACAGAATCCAATATGGTCGATGGCGGCCATCTTGGATTACGTACCTCAGTGAAAATCAATACCAATGGCCGTCTAACTGATGTGAAGCACCTTCTCAAGATAGAAGTCGATTGGTCGAATTGTTCTTGAGATATCGCGTTCACAAGATGTGGGACGGACAGAATCCAAAATGGTCGATGGCGCCATCTTGGATTACGTACCTCAGTGAAAATCAATACCAATGGCCGTCTAACTGATGTGAAGCACCTTCTCAAGTTTGAAGTCGATTGGTCGAATTGTTCTCAAGATATCGCGTTCACAAGATGTGGGACGGACGGCTAGCATTTCCAAGTCCTCCCACCACTTCGTGGCCGAAGACAACAACCTGAGTAGCTAGCAGGTCCTCCGCCAAGTAGCCTGTTTGAGTGCGTACAGCATATATGCTTCCAATATCTCCTTAAATATAACTTGGAAAGTGGATATGTGTTTGTGGAAATAGACGTTTATCTGGAATTATGGATACAATTTGAGGTTTGGGAAGGAGTAATGGGTAGTGTAACACTGAAATGTAAGTCTGTAGTTGTGTATAGATTTGTGGATGGTGAGGTTTGTAAATCGATGGGTGGAATAGATCAAGATATCGCAGATGGGTACAATATGGGCGAGTGAAATCCAAGATGGTCAATGGCAACCATCTTGAATTACATACTACCTCAATGAAAATCAATACCAATGGTCGTCTAACTGATGTAAAGCACCTTCTCGAGTTTGAAGTCGATTTGTCGAATTGTTCTCGAGATATCGCGTTCACAAGATGCGAGATGGATGGAATCCAATATGGTCAATGGCAGCCATCTTGGATTACCTACCTCAGTGAAAATCAATACCAATGGCTGTCTAACTGATGTGAAGCACCTTCTCAAGTTTGAAGTCGATTGGTCGAATTGTTCTTGAGATATCACGTTCACTAGATGTGGAATGGACAGAATCCATTATGGTCAATGACAGCCATCTTGTATTATGTACCTCAGTGAAAATTAATACCAATGGTCGTCTAACTGATGTGAAGAACCTTCCCAAGTTTGAAGTCGATTGGTCGATTTGTTCTCGAGATAACGCGTTCACAAGATGTGGGACGGATGGAATCCAATATGGTCGATGGCAGCCATCTTGGATTACGTACCTCAGTGAAAATCAATACCAATGGCCGTCGAACTGATGTGAAGCACCTTCTCAAGTTTGAAGTCAATCTATCAAATTGTTCTCGAGATATCGCGTTCACAAAATGTGGGACGGACAGAATCCAATATGGTCAATGGCAGCCATCTTGGATTACGTAGCTCAGTGAAAATCAATACCAATGGACATCTGACTGACGTGAAGAACCTTCCCAAGTTTGAAGTCGATTGGTCGAATTGTTCTCGAGATATTGCATTCACAAGATCCGGGACGGATGGAATCCAATATGGTCAATGGCAGCCATCTTGGATTACGTACCTCAGTGAAAATCAATACCAATGGCCATCTAACTGATGTGAAGCACCTTCTCAAGTTTGAAGTCGACTGGTTGAATTGTTCTCGAGATATTGCGTTCGCAAGATGTGGGATGGACACTGCAGAATCCAATGTCAATGGCAGCCATCTTGCATTACGTACCTCAGTGAAAATCAATACCATTGGCCGTCTGACTGATGTGAAGAACCTTCCCAAGTTTGAAGTCGATTAGTCCAATTGTTCTCGACATATCGCGTTCACAAGATGTGAGAGGGACAGAATCCAATATGGTCGATGGCAGCCATCTTGGATTACGTACCTCAGTAAAAATCAATACCAATGACCGTCTAACTGATGTGAAGCACCTTCCCAAATTTGAAGTCAATTGGTCGAATTGTTCTCAAGATATCGCGTTCACAAGATGTGGGACGGACGGTGGGACGGACGGACGGACGGCTAGCATTTCCAAGTCCTCCCACCACTTTGTGGCAGAGGACAATAAATGTGGCATTATATGCTTGGTTTGGGGGACAGAGAGGATGGAGCACAGACAACCTGTGGGAAGGGGGATGTATCCCGTGGGGTGCTGGTTGTTTTTTTTTATGAGTATCATAGATATGCTTTCAGAATATATAGGAGGGGGGGATGATTTGGTTAAATGTCACACTCAAGGTTATTCCACTCCTATGGTGACAGCCAGTTTGAATGGTGGAGGAAGCCGATGTACCCAGAGAGAACCACTTCCCATAAGGAAGTAACTTGTAACTTTTCACACATGCACCAATGGAGCTCGAACCTGTTTTGTTCAGCAGTGTGAGGCTAGCGATCAAAAGAGATGTGCCTTAGACCACTCGGCCACTGAGGCCCACCCCTCCGGGAGAGATACCTCATCCTATGAGAATATGGTTGACTGATACAGACCTCGCAATTCACTACTACATTCAGCAGGCAAAAGTTGAAGCAAAATCGATTGAGGTCAGCATTTTTCTTGCAGAGGCGACATCTCATTGAAAAGCTGTAAATCACCATTGACAAATTTCTGCTGGATAATCCGGACAGTAAAAACACCAAAAATGTGATCCAGACTTCCACATCGACATTATGGGTCTACTGTGCTGCGAAAGACATTGATTTTGATATTCTTTCAGCAATATCGAATTACCAAATTTTATGCTGACGTACGAAACCTTCACCTTTAGTCAGGTCATGGTATTGAGTCCGTAACAAGTTAATAAGAGTATAATAATGATTTACTACTGACCTGACAGCAGAGAGCAGTTCATTAGTTGCATAAGAGTAACAATCTAGCACCAACTTTCTCAAGTGACTAAAAATAGAAAAAGACAAACTATATGGTATGCACCCGTTTAACATGCTGGCAACAACCTAAAAAATGTACAAAATAGCATCAATTAATAGGTCAACTTGCAGGTGTTTACAAGTCAAACTTAGAATTTGACAGCAGGTTCCACGGAGGAGAAACAACTATCCCTACTTCCGGGATTTTGCCAAAATTTGCCATGCTTGCGGGTAGAGTACGTAACTTTATCTTCTGGGTAAAATGGCTGATTGTAACGCCCTGGGAACAGACGGAGGTCAATCTTCCGACAATTCAGACGAACTGTCTACGTAAGTAGCAGAGATATAGCTGCCAGTTGGTGATGGAGATTCTTATGAACCTATAGAGGCTTAGAACGAGCTGTATTGTTGTCTGGATATTTCTGTGTAATCTTCACAAAATAGGCAGTCAATTGTGCAAGCGAACATTTGCCAAATCCACGCGAGTTAATTGCACGCCAGTTGTCTTCAATCTTCGGTTATATGATGGATCGCCCACTGTACAGCAGGGTAGTCACATTGGTACTTCAATTATATGCTACCGAACGTTTTTTCGACGTACATTTCATTATTCCGCACTTTTGGTGATATTATCCAGTCTTCCGGGTACACTTACTCATGCTTCCGGGTAATCAATCAACATTTTCACACACCTCCCCACCCCCACCC
Organism: Hanleya hanleyi; assembly: GCA_036873755.1. Classification (NCBI taxonomy): domain Eukaryota; kingdom Metazoa; phylum Mollusca; class Polyplacophora; order Lepidopleurida; family Hanleyidae; genus Hanleya; species Hanleya hanleyi. The sequence goes on from JAVTVY010043903.1 coordinate 7,051, forward strand.
CCTTGGGTTTTCTTCAGGCTCAGCAAACATACGCCTTCATTTACTGCATTCATGTGACCAGCCTGTCATGTGAGAATTTTCCATCAGATGCACAGCGCTTGTTGTACATCACCTTTCTCGATTGCGAGAAATTGCATTGGTAAGCCTAGGCCTATGTTTCGGAGTACCGGTACCGGTGAGTCAGTTTCGAGCACTGACCCGACTGATGCCGTACTTACTACGATACATTCCGTCGCGTTTTATCACTGAGAAAATGACCGAACTTCTTGCTGTGGTTACGTACAATTTCACCGGGTATCAGGTTTATTTCACTCACATATGCAAGCGTCAACTCCTGGATCATCATTTTCCTTCGCCAAAGCCGTGATAGAAAACTCGCCACTTTCCAACCTGAGAAATGTTTGGCGCGCGCGTAATGGGAGGCAACTGCGTCGCAAGAGAGGAGTATTTGTCATGTACAATGTTGTGCCGTGAAAAATTGCTATGTTTCGCGGTACAGCAAGACAGACTATCAATATCATGGGACATCACGATTTACAGAAGAACACGTGATAGGCTTTCATCCAATGAATATTCGTGGAATTTACATGAGGTATAATAATTTAGCCTATTGTGAAATAAGGCTTGCCTTTTCATTTGTATGCTAACTGGTCCCCCATAATATATTTTCGAAGCTCTCATTCCAGTATAATTATTATTCACAGCAGCTATCCGTTCATCTGTTTGCAGATGGCTAGACATGTCAGTTTCGGAATCCGGTATGTCATACATGTATGTACATTCTCTGAACGATAGCATTGGGCCGTTACACCTGTCGTTGACTGAAAACCCTCAAGTGACAAGCACACCGAAACAGCCAACCACATGCCGCCGATAGAAAGAGCCTCTTCTGAATTTACTTGCTCTTATTGTCAAAGACTGTTTGCTCGAAATTTCCACCTCAAGAGACATCTGCAAGTACATAGTGGTAAGACGATTCCTTGCAATCAGTGCGAGAAGATGTTCTCCATCGACATATTCAGCGTACCCATAGTGGACCAGTCCAGTGCAAAATTTGTTTGAAGATCCCATCACACCCTGGAAAAACACCTTCAAGCTCACAGTGAAAACTTCAGGTTTGTTCTAAATGGTTCACGGTACTAGGTGATTGAATCAAAATTAAGTTCAAGACGTTTTTTAGACCCTAAATTATGCCAGTCGGTGGTCAGCTGGTGGGGCTATTTTCGCAATACCGACGAGGTGGTGTTAGCAATTTGGATTTCTTTCACATGTCCTGTGAGGATATGGGCAATATTAATGGATATTCTTTCACGGGAAATAACACTCGTCATTTCAATCGGCTGGCGACGGTCGGATGTAGGGGATCTTTATATATGCTTTAACCTTCTACCTTCTCCTATTGACCTGTTACGTTTTTCTGCATCAACCTTTTGAGCAGGAAATATACATTTCCGTTCCTGGATTAACAAACTGTAATGGTTCGCAACTGATTACCATGAACCGCCAACTCAAACGGGCACAAGTCCGCGAGGACATAATTTAGGGTCTAAAAAAACGTTTGAACTTAATTTTTTACTTGGCCGTTTCTCTCTAGCCTAAATGTCTGGAACTAAACGCTGAAAGGTGACATCAGAAATAAAATAATAATTGAAAAAAATTGTAATCAAATCGGACGTCGCTAAAGTTACGTTGTTCATGTGACGTCACAATGTTTTGGCGTCAGTCCTTTCAGTTTCCGTCAGATTGTGAAATAAAGCGGACACACATCGGTTTACAGCGTGAAGTGGGAAAACGACTTGAACAGTTACGTTATGTAATATATCGCACGTGCTATGAATTAAACACTTGATTCAATCACCTAGTACCGTGAACCATTTAGAACAAACCTGAAGTTTCCACTGTGAGCTTGAAGGTGTTTTTCCAAGGCGTTCTGATATGTAACCGAACGACTGAAATGACGACTGTTACTTCCCATGAATGAATATCCATTAATATTGCCCATAACCTCAGAAGAAATGTGAAAGAAATCCAAATTTCTAACACCATCTCACCTGTGTCATTATAAAAAAAGACATTTTTTTGCCCATTTTCAGGTTGGATTTTTTTATTTCTTTATTCTTTTGATTTCCTCGTACAAACGGCCTGATAAATTAGTAAATAATAATCTGATATGAAATAAAATAGTTTTGTTCATTTTTCCATGCAGAAAAGGAAGAATTTTGTGGAAATATGACGAAAATATCACTTTTCTGGTTCCCCACATGACCACAATTTCGGATTTACCCATGATTCTCTGCTCAGTTGATTATGCAAATACGTTCCAGAAGACCCTAGTATGATGAGCAAAGTCACGGAGTTTCAGCTCTCAGTTTTTTGTCTTTCCGCAGATAGAGTACAAAGTTTGGTAGGGGGAGGCATAATGCCCCCAGGCCCGGTAGGGTTATCATTTGTATAATCTTTTAACTTTCTAGGTAGAAAGTGCACTCCCTTGTATATTATATTTCAAACGTATTACCCGGAAGCATGAGTAAGTGCACCCGGAAGACTGAATAATATCACCAAAAGTGCAGATTAATGAAATGTACGTCGAAAAAAAAAAAATGTACGTCGAAAAAACGTTCGGTAGCATATAATTCAAGCACCAATGGGTCTACCCTGCTATACAGTGGACGATCCGCCATATAACCGAAGATTGAAGACAAACTGGCGTGCAATTAACTCGCGTGGTTTTGACAAATGTTCGCTTGCACAATTGACTGCCTATTTTGTGAAGATTATAGAGAAACATCCAGACAACAATACAGCTCGTTCTTAGCCTCTATAGGTTCATAAGAATCTCTATCACCAACTAGTACCTGTATGTCTACTGCTTACTTAGACGGTTCGTCTGAATTGTCGGAAGATTGAACTCCGACTGTTAGAATCAGCCATTTTACCCGGAAGATAAAGTTGCTCTACCCGCAACATGGCAAATTTCGTCAAAATCCCGGAAGTAGGGATAGTTGTTTCTCCTCCGTGGATTCAAGATTCAATCGATTTGGTCCCATTTAGGTGTGTTTTTCAGAGGCTTCCTCCCTCTAATAATTCATCACAGGAAGTGAAATTTCTCACTATAAAATCTGGGGGTGATCAAATTTATTGGAACAGGAAGTTGACAAAATGGTTCAAACTCATGCATATATAATCCATTACTTCTTTGTTATTCCAATGATATTGGAGGGTTACCAAATTTATTAGAACAGCTGATTGAATTCTGATAGGGGCATTGAAGTATTAGACAGATTACCATGCATAAACGTTATTTTGTGTTGTAGAAGGAAGACTTACCAGGATACAAAAAGTTGTAACGTTTTATGGCGCAGCAATTTTTCTCTGACCAGGTGACTTAGGATTTTCTGTGCGACTTCCTCAGGGACACCGCCCATTGACATGATCGGATTTCTTGCATCGCAGATTCTCGTCGTGACACGACAAATACACATGTGTGTGAGGGAGGGAACATCATGGACCAGAACTGACACAGGTAAAAGTGACGGATCACCAGAGGGCGCTTCTGCCGGATTTGCGTAACGGTTTCTGGCTGCCTCGGCTATAAGACAAAACACATGAGATCATATATTACATGTATGTGTAAATACTAATCCCATTGAGAAAGTAGGTAACAATTATAATCCAACTACATGTATTTTCAGGATGACACTTTCTTGGTAAAGCATAAATACTAATGCTGGATGGGCCAGTCCTGTGTGACAGTGGAACCCGTCCCTCAGAGTTTGGCACCAAATCGCCAGCATTAATGGCAAGTGCTCTAAACCACTTCGTCACCTCATGCATTTTGCACTACATACATTTACTACCCCCCTCTGATAGACTGAATAATGGTACAGCTCTTAAAGCCAATATTATATATTAATATCATTGATGTGGCAGAGTGGTCTGGAGCGCAGGTTCGGTTTCATCCTAAAAATTATTGGATATACATGAGATCATGGTTTTAAGGAAGTTTTGTAAACAATCCACCTGTATACCTGTGTGGGCTGTACAAAGTGCAAAGAATAAAATAGCAAATATTCCACTTTTCACGATATAGTCTTCAATCTGACATTAACAAAATAGGGGCTCTTATGTTCGCCCAGCAGGATATCAATGACATCAAAAGTTAACTCCCCTTAAACAGCGTATCAAGTGACGTAAATTGGTCAATTAGGCCAACCAATCAGCATCCAACTTTGATAGAGAAGTGAAAAGATTCTGGCCTTGGTGAACAAATTTTACAACGGTACAAAATTGATGTGCAGATCGAAAAGTGTCCAACCTGCTCGCTGTGATGCTGTTTGGCTGTGGTGAGCATCCTCCTCATGGTGTTGCTCATTAACCATTCGGACACCTTCTCCCCACACGTGAGCTCCCCCTCCGCGGTCTCCTCCAAACTCGCCTGTAAGATTAGATATGATACTCCCTGAGTTACCTCATCTATTGAGCAAGGACCAGTCCTCACGAATAAGGAATTTACTCAACTAATTCTTGGTATTGATTCAAAAGATTTAAAAGCATCTTAAAGGTACTACCAATTTGTCCCCACAACCCATACTTTTTTATCCTAAATTGTTGTAAGAGGTTATACATGTACTTGACATTTAAAAGTAGTTTACTGTTTTTGGGAATGGTCGAAGTTTGAGAAGAAAAACAAACTTGAAACTATTCAATATGACGCTTGTTTGAAAACGGCAAAGGTCGTGACCTGCTGACACTTGACATTGAAGTCTGATTATGATCGTTCTTAGCGAGCAATCATAGAAAATGTTCTAGGTGACCATCCACCGTAACACCAACAACATCACAAAGATACAACATGATGCCTTTGTTGACGTCATGATGATGTTGTCGGACCCAATTATTGTGCAATGTATGTCACAACAGGACGTCCGACTCGGCCGACTAGTCGATAAAATATGATTAGATCATAATCAGAATCTGACGTCACAGGTCGGAGGTTATCGCTTCAATACGTTTTTTACCACATCTGTTTTATTGTGTTAAAAATCCAATTTGATGCCATTTTTCATAGAAAAAAATATCAAATTGTTCTTTTCACAGCTTCGAGTCTCTGTATGTTTTCAGGCAATTGTGCAGGGCCTTTTTGGTTGAACCTTTAACAAGAGCTGATAGGCTTCAATATACACCCGTACAGCTTGAACAGTGCTGTACAGTGTGATGGACAAGCAATCACACATGAGGTAGTAAAATGGACAACACAGGTAACCATGGAAAACCTGTAGATGTATGCATAATTATGCAGAACTTTCTTTGAGTTTGAAAAATGCAGAGCTCAAAGTCACTCCCATATTAGACAACATTTGGAAGAGTATTTTCTGGGCCAAGACGATTGATTTCATATGATGCAATGCAGAACTGCCATCGATAAGAAGAGCTGTTTTTCTCTCTTCTGAATTGGAATTTAGGGGAGTGATTCGGAGTGAGATCACTCTTGCTCTTCTTAAAGGTGAAATACGCAAAGGTTTTCATATTTTCCTTTTTGTATTCTTCATGGGCTAGTTACTGGTGCAACTATTTGCCTGTCTACTTCGTTTGACATTATTTCACATATTTGGTCTCGTAGTAGCTTTGGAAAAGTGCTCCAAAGTTGATATCTCAAGTCCGGCTGATTTCAGGGATGAAATCCATATCGCTTTATCTGCCCTTGTTTGGCACTGGTTTGTGACGTCACATCAGACCACCTCGATGGACGTCAATACTTGTAACGTTCAGTCTTCAGGAGGCTGGTCCGATGTGACGTCATAATCAAGGAAAGATAAGCGATGACGGTTTGCAAATCAGAATTCATCTGGGAAAAGTAGATTTCCTGATATTTTTATCATTATTCAGCCAATATAAAATATTGAAATGAGAATCCAAAAACCTTTGCATTTCACCTTTAAATCCACTTCAAGGAATAGGACAAAGAATACAAATTGCCATAAAGCATTATCTTGTTTGGGACTTCAGTGACTCTCGACCTACAACCTCTAAATTAATAGGGATTCCTTATTCTTCCTGGTTTAAGTACACATGTACATCCAGAGTTTAATCCCCATCCACATCTACAGTTTTAACTGAGGATATGTCCAGAAAACCAAAAGATAGACACGCGCAAAAAACATTAGGCTTCTTGTTTGATGAGTTTGATAAATGAAATGTGACCACAATCTGAATACCTATGTTTTGAATGTAGCATAAATAAAATAATTTTCATTTTATCACCATTATTGGCCTAAAGCGATCTTGCTCTTGGCTTTGATTTTTGACTTCACAATTAATAGGGTTCTTCTATGTTCGATGAGTACAGGGTTCCTACCCTTTGTGAAAGACAAAATTCCATACAACCTTTTTCCAGGACCTTTACTGAATTTTCCAGGACATTTTTTAACACCTTTCACAACGTTTCATCTGATTCAGATTAGATCAAAGAATAAATTCAGTTTGTTAGAAAGAAATTCCAGTAATTAATTGTGGCCGATATTTTGGGGGGAGAGAGGGCAATCAAATTCAAGAACTTTTTCAAGACTCTTTAAAAATATTGTCAGAATTCAAGGATTTCCAGGTCCTGGAATTTATTTTCTCAGAATTCAAGGAATTCCAGGAGCCATATGAACCCTGTGAGTAAAGTATACCCAAAGTTTAGTACCAATGCAAACCCTGGGCCAGGAGACACAAAACAGACAAAAAAGGTTTACAGACAGACTGACGGATGGACAGATGGACGGACAAACCTCAAAATCAATTCTTTGCTAGTCCCGATTTTGATCATAATCCACATTTCTGTACTCAAGTTAACAAACCTGGTGAAGGCATACCATTGAACTACAGTTAACAAATGTGGTGAAGGCGTAGCGTAGATTGGATTATCATTATGGTTAAAGATGTAATCAACCTCAAATCTAGGCTGGAATCAATCTCTCCCAAACTCTGCGAAAGTGACCTATGTTACGACAGGTACAAAATAAAACACATTTTACCATAAACAACTAAACTTGTTTCCATCATTCACAAGAAAATAGAAAGAATCTGTCTCTAAAAATAACTGGCATGGCATGCCGTTTATTTTTCGACGGCCGTGTCAACAAGCGTTTACACATGTGGTGCATTCTGCCTTTGTATGCTCTACCACTCTACTGAACCTTAGGTACGAGCCATGATGTTATCCCATGGACGCAACTTTTCAACATTCAGATACATGAGCATCACAATGTCACTCGCACGTCACGTAGTGACGTCATTTTCCTCTCCACATAATAGCACATGTTCAATGGCCAAACGGAAAACCTGTCGAAGCGGGCAGAGTTTTAAGTTCCTCTGACAAGATATTCTTGCATTCGTTGTATATGGCAATCCCACTATCATCATATATAATATCTATGATGCTTTAGCAAACTTCGCTGCTGAAAAACTGACGGGAGAGAGTTTACAAAATCCATCGATTTTAAGGCTGATTACATCTTTAACAAACCTTGCAAGCAATACCAGTCTGGTGAAGGAATAACAGCCAGTACCGGACTGTCATTAACAAACCAGGATTGGATTATGGTTAACAAACCTTGTAGGCAGTATCAGTCAGGATCGGTTCAAGGTAGAAGAATCTGATGAAGGCATACAAGCCAGAATTGTACTTGTCAGCTGGTATGGTTAACAAACCTAGTACAGCCATACCAGCCAGTGAAATGAATGGAAGTCTTAACCCAGTTTCCAGATAAAAGGTTGTACATGTACACATGCTGCCGGTGACAGGGGCTCAAAAAGAACAGCCACAACAGTCATGTTGTACATGTCTTTGTGACGTTGCGTTGAAGCATGATTTTCAAACCCCTGACACTGGATATAGGCTCAACAAACCTGGTAATGGCATACCAGCCAGCATAGGGTTGAGGTTTGGGTCAGCTGCAGGGTCGAACGCCCCACCAAATTCGGGGCCAAAGTCAAGGTTTACATCTCTCTCTCCTTCGTCTCGATTAGGGGCATCTACCATCAATGCATCTGAATAACAACAACAACTTGCATAATGATAAACATAAGTTCCTGCAATAATGAAGAGAACAACTTGATCCGCAGATATTTTCTCTATAAATTACACATTTTAGAATAATTTAAAAAGACAAGATGAGGCTAACATGCTACACAGACTACATACAACTGGTAATAGGATTCACGAAGAAAATTTATACGAAAAGGATCTTCTTTCTCTCAATAATGGACAACTAAATTTGTTCTCTCAATAATGTGCAACTGAACTGAATTTACACACAGTACCAGTCAGTAAAACCTGACAGAAATTCCATCTTTCTCTGGGCAAGACATAGTTTATGAGATAGTGGTTGGGCCAGGGCTTTAGATCACCCTAATTTGGGCACACCCTCTATTCGGCACAGTAAAATTGCTTTCCAAGTTAGGCAGCAGGGAAACGCACCCAAATCAGTGCAAATATTCAAATTCCCTGAATTCTGCCAAAATAATAGGCTTTAAATAAAATATCATACTTAAAGATAAGGAATCTCCATGAGCATAACTGAAAACTGATTCTCAATGGAAAAAAAATATTTATTTTTTTAAATAATAATAATTTGGATTTTTTTTTTTTTTTTTTTTTTTTCTCTCTCTCTCTAATTTGAGCACATCCTAATTTGTACCTAGGGAGTTATCTAAAGCCCTGTGGGCACCCGGGCCCTTGGGAGAAAAACCGTGACCAGCCCAGGTAATCCTGCTAATATTGAAGGGGGAAAAAAGGAAAGTTTAGTGGTGTGGGACAAATAAATGATGACATAAAGTACATGTAAGACATATACTAGATAACATATTCAAAAGGAGTTGGAGTATGCTATTCACCCTCGGCAGCCTCTCCAGGCTCCAGACGTTGACCCCGTCCCCAGGAGTAGTCTCCCTCCGGAACCCCCTCTTCCATAGCCTCATTGACTGGGACTGGAGGAGGTACCTCTACCATGGGCTCTGTAATTAAAACATAACACATATTGCTGAAATTAAATAAGAATCCAATATTATCAGATTTTATCAATACCGATATCCTAACATGATTATATTACCGCTGACCTCGATGATAAAAACACTGTCATTTTGGGGGGGGGGGGGGTTGTAAAAGAAATCCAAGCTGATGATGTCACAGTGTTCAAAAAGACGTTTTTTGGTACATTTTTCGAATGTAATTTCTCTGCAAAAAATGTATGATAAATTAGTCAAATAATCAGTCAATGATGTCAAATAAAATAAATTTTGCCCAGAAATTTTGGAGAAAAATGATGAATACGTCACTTTTCCGATACACCACATGGTCACCATCTTGAATTTACTCATGATTCTCTGCCTGGGGGTTATGCAAATAGGCTCAAAATGACCCTAATATGATAAACTACATGTACAAAGTCACGGAGTGTCAGCTCTCAAATCATTGTCATTCCGGAGATATTGGTCTAAAAATATTTGGGTCTGATAAGAGTTAATCTGAGAGACAGAGCGGTGGAGTGTGGGAGGATCCATCCCTTGAAGTAGTGTGTGTATCATATGAGAAGATCAACCACTGATGCTCTACTGAGCACTTTGGAAAAACCCTGAATGGATACCATGCCCATGATAATCAAACCTTGCAACAACCAGAGCTCAATAGTTTTCCTGTACTAGAGCATAACATGTTCCTTTGACCAGAACAGCCGTCTCTCGTGTTCGTGAACTATTGATCACTCTCTTAGATTTTGTATTCCAAGAGTGATCATTGTATTGTGTGAGTGATTCACATTTAGGGTGAGTGAGTGGATATGATTTAACGTCGCTTTCAACTATATTTCAGTCACATCACAACGTTGGGTCCTATTCCTTTTCACACCCGGGAACCACATGGGTGGGGTCCTATTCCTTTTCACACCCGGGAAGCCCACGGGTGCCTCAGTTAGTCGCCTCTTACGACAAGCTGAGGCCTATTCTTACCAGGACCTGCGGTGTGCACAACGACATCCCAGGTCAATCCCCGGAAGCTCCATGGGGCGCGTGAGCTATTGATTACTCTCTTAGATTTTGTATTCCATGAGTGATCATTGTATTGCGTGAGTCAGTGATTCACATTTATCAGTATTACTCTCCAATACATTTTCAGGAGAGTGATCAGTCACTCTCCTGGAGCAAAAGTTGGCCAAATGATGGAGACACTAAAATGGAAGACCTCAATCACCTGGAGGTGTGGTGGGTTGTTCCTGTTTTTTCAGGACCAATGAACCAGTTGGCGTGAGTCCCAAGTCACTCAAAATCTTCTCATGGTCACTCTCACTAAATTCATACCTCGGAAATGGCTGAAAAGAGAAGAAAATTGAATAAAGGAAGATGAATTACTGGAACTACCTCCAGTTACCATGGTTACTGGAATTACCTCCAGTTTACCATAGTTACTGGAATTACCTCCAGTTACCATGGTTACTGGAATTACCTCCAGTTACCATGGTTACTGGAATTACCTCCAGTTACCACGGTTACTGGAATTACCTCCAGTTACCATGGTTACTGGAATTACCTCCAGTTAATCCACATTAACAACTCTTGATAACAATAAAGCATTCAGCCTATATCTTCAACTTTCTCATGAGCTACAAGAAATAAAATACAATGAGCTGATGTAGTAAAAGTACACACATAACCAATCGAATTACAACTCTGAGCTCACCAAACCGGAGCTCTTTATCATTTGAGTCATCAGTAGGGTTAGAATTCTGATCATTGATGCCCTGATATATTTTGTTCTGTTCCGAGCCTAATTCTGACGTACAGCAGGCCTTGTGATTTGGGACACATGATCGCCACACACACCATAATGCACCTAGATAGCTGTCGAAGAGTGTTTCGAATGCGCACCGTGAATTTTACAATCCCCCAAAAATTTAGTCATATTATTTACTCATTCCAAGTCACCTATCGGAACCTTATTTTTAGGATGACACTTTCTCAGTAAAGCACACATACTAGTGCTGGATGGGGTAGTCCCGTGCGAGACTCGAACCCGCGTAGTTTGGCACCAAATCGCCAGCAGTAAATGCAAGCGGCCTAGACCACTCGGCCACCTCAGCTTCCACAAACGAGGAAGTTCAGAGTCTAGATTACATACATTTACTACCCCTCTGATAGACATATAATGGCACAGCTCCTAAAGCTGATATTATATATATACTAATGCCATTTAGAAAGTAGATAACATTATATCCAATTATTTTTAGGATGACACTTTCTCAGTAAAGCACAAATACTAATGCTGGATGAGTCAGTTCCGTGCGAGACTCGAACCTGCGTCCTCAGAGTTTGGCACCAAATCGCCAGCGTTAAATGCAAATGGCCTAGACCACTCGGCCACCTCAGCTTCCACAAAAGAGGAAGTTCGGAGATCAGAGTCTAGATTACGTACATTTACTACCCCTCTGATAGACATATAATGGCACAGCTCCTAAATTCGATATTACATATATACTAATGCCATTTAGAAAGTAGATAACATTATATCCAATTATTTTTAGGATGACATTTCTCAGTAAAGCACAAATACTAGTGCTGGATGGGTCAGTCCCGTACGAGACTCGAACCCGCGTCCGAGTCTCGTACGGGACTGACCCATCCAGCACTAGTATTTGTTCATATCGGCGTTTGAATCCTGAACATTTTCTGGAATTGGTTATGGCATTTACGAGGATGAAAGCATATCAATTTTTGTGAATAATGTTTGGTGCTTGACCTGTGCAAAACACCGACGACAAATAGAAAAAAATCCACAAATTCGAATTCCGAGGTCGGTAAAGAATTCACACCTAAAATTTTCAATCACATGTGTCACACACCTTAAAAAGCTTTAGGTGTGTAATTTAGGTGTGATAACCACATGCCTTTCAAAATTTTAAGCGTGTTTTGATCGCTCGTCAAGCCTGCATGGTATACAATTGGGACAGAACCACAGCCCTTCGTGCGAAACAAAGTAATTTACATCGATTCTTTATGAAGTTCAACACAGCAAGGAAGCAATCTCTGATTGCTCAATTGTATGCCCCCCCCTTCCACTTTAATCCGACACTGCTCCGCCATTGTTCTGTTCTGTATTGGTCGGTGGAGGCCTAATTTGGATAATTATAAAAATTCTGTTTCAGTCACTTTTTTTGGCATGCCTCGCATAATACATATTCCAAGTATCGACCAACAAGTAATAATACAATGTTTTGATGCAAGATGGACGCCAGGGCTTTTGCCAAATCCAAAAATGTGACCTGTTTATGACACCTACATTCCTTGGGAGTATATTGTGGTGAAATTATGAAGTGATCAGTGAACTTTGAATTTTGCACCCAATTCACTCTTTTTGGGACAATTTCATACTTCAGGACCTATGTGGTCTCCTTTGTAGAATAACAATTTTATAGCCATTTTCCCAGTCCAAATCGGGTATGGACTGAGATCCAGCCTGAACAAAATAAATATATTCCATTGTTTGATGAACAAAGGGCCATAGCTCTTGAAAATATAACCGAAAGCAGAGAAACTTCACGCTGCACAACTATGGGGCATTGACCACATATCATGCAAATTCCATACTCGTCCATACAAAATTAACCGCGATCCAGCCCGGACAAGTCCCAATTCACAAAGATTTCAAGAACAAAGGGCCAGAACTCTTGAAAATATATGCGAAACGTGGAGAAACTTCACGCTGCATAACTACAGGGCACTGACCACATATCCTGCAAGTTTCAATCCTGTCCATCAAATATTAACCGAGATATCGCGCAGACAAGAAATTCGTACGGACAGGCAGACGTCCGGACGGACGGATGGACGGACGGATGGATGGACAGACGGACGGACGGACGGACGGACGGACGGACGGACGGACAAAGCGATCGCTATATGCCCCCCCCCTCTAATGGGCGTAA
>JAVTVY010043904.1:0-198240 GCA_036873755.1 Hanleya hanleyi
TTGATTTGAAGTTTTGAAAACGATTGAACTATTTTGATACATTTGACTGCATGAGCAGAGAATATCCAGTTCATCAGCTTCTATCATATACATTAGTTGTTTTTTAAAGCAAATTGAGTACATTAAGGTCTACACGTACCCAGCTTCACAATTCCAAGCTGCATAGGACATCTGAATAGAAATTTAATAGCGCATTCCATATTATTATCCATTGTGATGATAATGCTCTGCCAAATGGTAATTTAAACTGAAGTAACACATAGAGATTAATCATCTCATTAAACTCTTGAAAAACCAGATAGAGATGAATCAACCTATCATTTAAACTCTTGAAACAGCAGATAGAGATTAATTATCCCATCATTTAAACTCCTGAAACAGCAGATAGAGATTAATTATCCCATCATTTGAACTCCGAAACAGCAGATAGAGATTAATTATCCCATCATTTGAACTCCGAAACAGCAGATAGAGATTAATTATCCCATCATTTAAACTCCTGAAACAACAGATAGTGATTAATTAGCCCATCATTCAAACTCCTGAAACAGCAGATAAAAATTTATTATCCCATCATTTAAATGTGTGGAACAGCAGATAGTCATTAATCATCTCATCATTTAAACTCCTGAAACAACAGATAGATATTAATCATCTCATCATTTTTACTTTCATTTAATACTAGAGAGAAGAAGCAGAAAAGATGGCACAAATGCAGAGTAGAGCTTCAACCACAGGAACAAACACTACTGCTATCTCGGATGTCGGAGATAATAACCAGGGTCCATCAGGAGAGCAGGATGGATCATCTAATGGAGGAGATATCCAGTCTGATGCTAGAACAAACTTCACAGATGAGGAACAATCGACACTTTCTCAGTAGGTACCAATGATTAACCAAATTAATAAAACTGAATATCATCCACTGCAGGAACAGAACACGTCCAGAAGAGAAGCTACTTTTACCATATCTGTCATGTAAATTAAAAAAAATAAACAATACTGCTTGTGCGAATTTATTTGTAATTATGGATGAATGGGAATTCACAGCAAATGTGTTCAAATGTTGCTGTAAACACTGACAAATGAAAAGTTAAGTCAATTCTTTCCAACTATGATTGTCCCACTGAAAAGCTAAGTTGAATGTGAAACATTGCGTGTATGAAATAATCATGAGGAATACCCTACTCCAGCCCCTAGGTTCAATAGCACTTGAGGAAGATGGAGAATTATAAGTTTGCATTTCCTCAAATAAGAATGCTGTCCATCTTTTTATACCCCCCGACACGTAGTGTAGGGGGCGTATACTGGTTTCAGCTTGTCCATCCGTCCGTCCGTCCGTCCTTCTTGCCGTCCGTACCTCCGTACGTACGTCCGTCCGTCCGTCCGTAACATTTCGTTTCCGGAGCATAACTTGACAACCGCTACTCGGATTCCTCTCAAATTTGGTATGCAGCTACCATACCATGAGACCTTGCTTGGGATTGCGTTTGGCGCATGTGCATCTACAGGTGGCACCACCTAGGGTCAAAAGTTGCTCATGTCAGTCCGTAACATTTCGTTTGCGGAGCATAACTTGACAACCGCTACTTGGATTCCTCTCAAATTTGGTATGTAGCTACCTTACCATGATACCTCGCTTGGGATTGCGTTTGGCGCATGTGCGTCTACAGGTGGCGCCACTTAGGGTCAAAAGTTTCTCTTGTCAGTCCGTAACATTTCGTTTCCGGAGCATAACTTGACAACCGCTACTTGGATTCCTCTCAAATTTGGTATGCAGCTGCCATACCATGAGACCTCGCTTGGGATTGCGTTTGGCGCATGTGCGTCTACAGGTGGCGCCACCTAGGGTCAAAAGTTTCTCATGTCAGTCCGTAACATTTCGTTTCCGGAGCATAACTTGACAACCGCTACTTGGATTCCTCTCAAATTTGGTATGCAGCTGCCATACCATGAGACCTCGCTTGGGATTGCGTTTGGCGCATGTGCGTCTACAGGTGGCGCCACCTAGGGTCAAAAGTTTCTCATGTCAGTTCGTAACATTTCGTTTCCGGAGCATAACTTGACAACCGCTACTTGGATTCCTCTCAAATTTGGTATGTAGCTACCTTACCATGAGACCTCGCTTGGGATTGCGTTTGGCACATGTGCATCTACAGGTGGCGCCACCTAGGGTCAAAACTTTTTCTTGTCGGTCCGTAACATTTCATTTCCGGAGCATAACTTGACAACAGCTAATTGGATTCCTCTCAGATTTGGTATGTAGCTACCTTACCATGAGACCTCGCTTGGGATTGCGTTTGGCGCAATGTGCGTCTACAGGTGGCGCCACCTATGGGCAGAATTTCCTCAGTTGGTCCGTAACATTCTATTTCTGGAGCCTAACTTGACAACGGCTGATTAGATTCTTCTCAAATTTTGTATGTAGCTGCCATACCATGAGACCTAGCTCAGGATGTTGCATATGTGTCTACAGGTAGTAAGTTTAATATTTCACTTCCCATTTACTTCCTTTTCCTCTTCAATGTGGTTATCCAGATGACAGTAATTCGCCTATCTGTTGCAACAACCCATTTCAAGTCCTAAGTCCGGTTCTAGTGGTAACAACAGTTAGGTAAAACACTATATGCCTGCATAACCCCATTCTCACCAATCATTATTAACATCAATCTTCTGAACAATCCATTAAACTCCTCTGAGTATCATCACGACACATGCATAGACAATCCGTTAACCGCACTCCAACCGAGCGAGGTCTCATTGTCAACTAGTTACATACCGTGCCGCCACCCATAACATGTATACTTATATTCCTCTACAAATACTCGTCAATTTCTATCAAATGTGCATCCGGGGGGTATCTTGTAAGCATGCTTACTGATGATTTCCACCGCCACAATCCCATTCAGCTTACTCGTGAAACGTTAACCACCCCCATGTATCTATGCCCTTACGGGGGGTATCTTGTAAGCAGCCTTACTGATCATTTTGATCAAATGTGTGCATCCCTCAGACTATGCTCTAGTTATTGTTGTAGAATATGTACAAATTTTACCTTTTCTATGATAATCATAAATTATCTTGTAGTATGTATGAAGGAAGCAGTCCTTATGCAGCCCAACAGACATGTAGAACTACTGTATCACAGCCTACAGGGACTGGGCAGGTGTATGCTCAACAGCCTTATACCAGAAGACAGCCACCCTACCATGAACAACAAGCACCACCCCAATATAGAGGTACGATTCTTTTTGGGGAGCCATAAGTGTGAAGAGATGCAGCAATGTTATGGATTGACTCATTGTTTCACTCCATAACTAATCACCAGCTGTCAGGCGTCTATTATTGAGCTGTAAGATTTTTCTGATTAGCATCATTCACAAGATCTTCCAATGCCTGAAACAATATTTGACTATGTAAGGAACCGGTTATTTATATTGTCCCAATATTCAAGCTAATTAGAATTCTGTGCTGCATCCCTTTAAGCTACAAGCTCATAATACGTACACTCTGTGGTACTCTATATGATATTTGTCATGGAAAAGCTAATATATCCAATCATGTAGACAAGCAATTCAACAATGTTTTCTGAGAAAGCACACTAGGAAAAATTGACCGTTGATGAGTGCTGCAGACCTTGTATCCAATGGGTGCAGTTTCCATTCAATCAATCATGTAAACAATTGATAATTTTGTTTCTTTGGGACCCAAGTACTGTACACTTATGAATAGATATAATAAGATATCACAAAGAGAAGAAACCCATCGCCCATCACAAAATGCACAGAACTCATTTCACCTCGACAATGAATTATGATGATTGATTTGTCGGGGTTATGAATGGTGCATCAGTATCCTGCAATGCATACTGGTGATTCGGTCATAATGTCAACATTGTGGTATGCATGAAGTGAAAGTTTTGAGCATCTATGATGGGAATGTGCTTTGCCAAACAGATGAGAGTTGCCTCTGTGCAGTCTGGTATAGAGGAATTTTCAGGGTTGCTGACCAAAAGATCATATAAAAGCTAGTCTTCTTAGATCACTTGCCCGATAGGTCCACTACTAAACAGTATAAAGACAGATAAAATATTACCTATGTTACTAGTAATATAATATCGAGGGACGGCTTATGCATATTTAGATCTTTCTCCCTCCTCATACCATTTTTATACGCCCATCAGTTTCGACGGGACGTATTATGCTATGCATGGTGTTGTCCGTCTGTTAAATTTTCTTGTGAATGCAGCACCGCAAAGAGTTTTTGCTGGATTCTTTCCAAATTTGCCACACATTATCATCACCATGTGGCGATGGGCATGTGACATTTTCGACCCGATTCAATGTTTTCTCCAGAGTTACTCCACTTGAATGTCGGAAAAACCACTTCCTTCAGCTACATCTTCTTGTGAACACATGAGAGCAGAGGTTTTGCTGATTCTTTCCAAATTTACCTCACATGTGAAGATTTGCATGTGACTTTCTCCAACCCGATCCAATGTTTTCTCCAGAATTATTCCCCTTGAATGTCAAAAAATCCTACTTTATCAGCTACCTTTTCTTGTGAATGCATCTTGTCTAAGAGGTTTTGCTGGATTCTCTCCAAATTTGTCACACATTATTGTCACAATGTGAAGATATGCATGTGACCTCTTCGACCCGATCCAAGATTAACTCCTGAGTTATGCCCCTAATCGTTGAAAAAAAACCTACTTTCATCAGCTACCGTTTTCTTACGAATGCAGCACAGCAAAGAGGTTTGCTGGATTCTTTCCAAATTTGCCCACACATTATTGTCACCATGTGAGGATGTGCATGTGAACTTCTAGACCCAATCCAATGTTTTATCCTAAGTTATGCCCCTTGAACGTAAAAAAACCCTACTATATCAGTTACTTTTTCTTATGCAACTCATCAAAGAGGTTTTGCTGGATTCTTTCCAAATTTGCCACACATTATCGTTACCAAATGAAGAGGTGCATGTAACCTTTTCAACCCAGTTGGACATTTTCTTCTGCTTCCATCTGCTGCCTTCTCTTGTGACACAATTCCTCATAGACTTTTTGCTGGAGTCTTTTGAGATTCATCACACATCGTCACCATTTGAAGATGTGCACGTTAGCTTTTCCACCAGCTGGTCTATGTGTGAAAGTTTGTCAGTTACTTGCCGATGGACGGTGATTCTCTCCTGGTACTCTGGCTTCCTTCACCAACCAAACTGACTGTCACCATATGAGTGAAACAACCTTGAGTGCGACTTTAAGCCAAATCCCCCCTTCACCCTGATCCAAGGTTTTTTTTTTCCTTAGTTATGGCCCTTGATTGTTGAAAAAACTTTTCCATCTGATATTCTTTTTGTGACCACATCTTATGAGAGGTTATGTATGATTCTTGAAGCATAATAAACTGGTGTATGATTTCTTCACCATAAGGATGGAACTTGATTTTT
Organism: Hanleya hanleyi; assembly: GCA_036873755.1. Taxonomy (NCBI): domain Eukaryota; kingdom Metazoa; phylum Mollusca; class Polyplacophora; order Lepidopleurida; family Hanleyidae; genus Hanleya; species Hanleya hanleyi. The sequence continues at coordinate 5,449 of JAVTVY010043904.1, forward strand.
CTGAAACTTTTTATATTATCATCATAATGTGTAGTTTGATTTCCTAAAACATTCATTTTCCAATAGAACGATCCTATTACTATCATATCATTGATCAGCTGATCTGATGAGCATTTCCTTCTCCTTACTGCACATAACCATGATATTTATCTCCAAGGATATTCTCCCATTTTCTCCTTTTCAGGGTTTAGCCATACTGTGTATGTTTAAGGGTGTATCTTGGGTTCAATTGAACGCTTGTTATTTCAGGGAAAGCATACATAACTTGTATCCATTGTTTCTCCCAGGCCCATTACAGTACTTACCAATCAGTCAAAGATATGCTAGTGTCACAAACAGTACAAGTGGTGTTTTGAACCAGCAATCCTTCACGATCCAGGCCCCTGCTGCTGCATCACCAAGACCTCCTGTGGTGACCACCTTCCCCCAACAATCTTTACCCAGAGTTTCTCGACCCCTGCAAATGTCATCTGTTCCCAGGCCTCAGGTAACAAATACACCCTCAAAAGAATTTGTCAAATTTAATAGAAAATGTGAGAACTTGTGACAAGGTAGAAGTAAATTTTGCATTGAACAACTTCTTCGGAATGCCAACAGTGGGCCACTGACATGTGCCGAAATGTTCTAATTCTGTGAAACAAGTTGGTCAGCCATAGTCCTTTGCATTTAACATGTTCAAAAACAATTAGACTGCATAGTGATTCGAATCTCCTAGATATAGCTCAGATCTTGAGGTTGTTTACAGAAAAATGGACATTAGAAGGATTTGGTTACTGCAGGAACATCTCCTGAACAGTATTTTTAAACTTAGAATCGGAAAAACACCATCTTTATGTCAACCAAGGCTAAATACTGTGGCATATATATGTTATTTATCCCAAGGACTGAAAAGATAGCTAGTGGAATTTGTAGAATGTTAGCAGAGTTTCTCTGCACAGATGCCTGAAATTAAGTTTTGTCATCTGAATAACTAGAAGAAATACAGTATGCAAAAGTTTGGTATGTGATGAATAGGTCTCCCACTAAATACAGTGTTGCCCGGTTTGGAGCTTCAGGCTGAAGTCCTAGATCTGGAAATAGCTGTTGACAGATTGACATACATACACCTCAAAATGATGAATTCATAGATTTCCTGTTTGCCAAGAGTTCGAGGCATAGCTGAAATGTGGTCAAATATTAACAGTCATCAATTGGAGTAAAAGCATGATCAAAATTTTGATGTGACCTTTGGCCTCAAATGATTTATTCTTTGCATCGTGACTAAGGTACCCAAACTTTGGTGCCATTTCATATCAAGGAAATGGAGGTATTACACAAAAACAAATGTTGACAGGCAGAAATATCTCAAAACCAGTCAGGCTTCTTGTTAATTATCACGACTTTGAGAGATACCCGAGTTCACATCTCTGAACTGGAGTGATACATAACATGGATAATACAAGTTTCAATGGATTATTGAATAATGTTTGAAAAGTGGACATCCATGAAATCTCCATTTTATTTTCATTCACAGATCTGAATGTTATTCACAGATCTAATATCAATCAGTGTGATTGAATATGTAATGTGCACAATTTTCTGTTCCGTGCTTTAAATAATGTGATTAATTTTCTTCATGTTAGACAACACAGATATCCATGCCAGGTCAGGGGGGAGAACAACTACCACCAGCATTCAAACATCCAGACATGCTGGAGCCAGTATCTCAGAGGGCCTCACCACCCAAAACACAGAGAACAGGGGCCAATTCAAACACACAACAGAGAGCACCAGCACAACTACTGCTGCAGTCACAGCTATCACCTCGTATGTATCAACAGCCCCATAACTACCAGGTATGTATGAACAATTAAGAAGGGATTATGACCAAATGCGAATATCAAGTCTGATGTTACTGTAGTCTAATGAAGACATTTGTGATACTGTCAATATTAACTCACAATAAGGGAGACAATTAGTGTGTCACAGTCAAGGGAGGTAATTTACTAACAATCAGAGGGACAATCACGAAGCTACAATATAATATATTTCTTTTAGTATTTCGCAAATATATTGAAATAAGTGATATAAGGTGTTAGATATTACATCTGATCTTTACATATAATTATGCCCCCCCTCTAATTAGAGGGGGGGCATATAGCGATCGCTTTGTCCGTCCATCCGTCAGTCTGTCCGTCCGAGTTTCTTGTCCGCGCAATATCTCAGTTAATATTTGATGGACAGGATTGAAACTTGCATGGAATGTGGCCAGTACCTCGTAGTTGTGCAGCGTAGAGTTTTCTCCGAGTTCCAGTATAATTTTCAAGAGTTATGGCCCTTTTTTAGAAATCTCAGTGAATAGGACTTGTCCGGGCTGGATCTTGGTTAATATTGTATGGACAAGTATGAAATTTGCATGATATGTGGTCAGTGCCCCACAGTTGTGCAGCTCAAAGTTTCTCCCCGTTTCGCTTATATTTTCAAGAGTTATGGCCCTTTGTTCCTGAAATCTCTGTGAATTGAGACTTGTCCGGGCTGGATCTCGGTTAATATTGTAGGGACAATTATGAAATTCGCAGCATATGTGATCAGTGCCCTGTAGTTGTGCAGCATGAAGTTTCTCCGCGTTTCGCATATATTTTCAAGAGTTATGGCCCTTTTTTTCTTCAAATCTTTGTGAATTGGGACTTGTCCGGGCTGGATCTCGGTTAATATTGTATGGACAATTATGAAATTTTCAGGATATGTGGTCAGTGCCCTGTAGTTGTGCAGCGTGAAGTTTCTCCGCGTTTCGCTTATATTTTCAAGAGTTATGGCCCTTTTTCTTGAAATCTTTGTGAATTGGGACTTGTCCGGGCTGTATCTCGGTTAATATTGCATGGACAAGTATGAAATTTGCATGATATGTGGTCAATGCCCCATGGTTGTGCAGCATGAAGTTTCTCTGCTTTCGGTAATATTTTCAAGAGTTATGATCCTTTGTTTATCAAACCTAAGTGAATGGGATATATTTATTTGTCCAGCATGTCCAGGCTGGATCTCAGTCCATAACCGATTTGGACCAGGAAAATGGCTATATATATGTCATTCTTCATTCCAAAGCAGACCACATAGGTCCTGAAGTATAAAATTGCCCCAAAAAGAGTTAATTGGGTGCAAAATTCTAAGTTTACTGATTGCTTCATAATTTCACCACAATATACTCCCAAGGAATGTAGGTCTCATTTTCGGATTTGACGAAAGCCCCGGCGACCATCTTGCATCAAAACATTGTATTAGCACTTGTTGATCGATACTTTGAATATGTATTATGTGAGGCATGGCAAAAAAATTGACTGAAATAGAATTTTCATAATCATGAAGGCCTCCACTGACCAATACAGAACAGAACAATGGCGGGGCAGTGTCGGATTAAAGCGGAAGGGGGGGCATACAATTGAGCAATCTCTGATTGCTTCCTTCCTGTGTTTTTGCTCCCCAACACCCAGCAAGAAAAGGTACGAACACATTGTATACTGTTTACATCAATCAACTTGGATTTAGCAAAATACACAGAAAATCCTAAAACATTTTGACCTGTTCATCGCATAATCACCATAAATATAATCTCATAAATATCTGGAATTACAATCAACAACCACTGGTTTGCTATGAAAGCAGAATAAATGTATGCATTTGAATGGAAAGTTATGCAAAAATTTACAACAAAAGCGTTTTCATGCATATTAACTACATGATGTTTTGGACATGAAACAATCCCTAACTTTCTGCAGTGATATGGAGCTTGTTGATTGATATTTATACTCATTGATTTACATGTATTTGCTATAGAGACAAGACAGCTTATCTGGTACAGGAAGGCCAGCTACGATGGTTCCACTTTACATGCCCCAGAGTCCCAGGGTGTTGGCTCCTGCTCAGAAGAAAAGAAGTCCACCAATAACATACACGAGTAGGGCCAGTCAACAGGATCAATACGGACATAATGGTATAATATTGATCATAATGGTATATACTTCTATCTCTACATGGATCTCAAAGGTTCTGAATGTTTGCATTCATTTCACCGTCAGTAGGATTATAAATAATCATGCAGGGAAGGGTGTCTTAAGTTTTGCTTTATATCTCATATAATATATAGTGTGTGGGTAAGAGGGAGGCATGGTTGAGTGGAGTATGTAATGCTTTAGTTGGGGGTGGGTGCAGCTAAGAATTGCATAATTGTTTAATGGCAAGCATTATGATCATATCTCATATAATGTTAGTGTGTGGGCAAGAGGGAGAGTGGAGCGTCCAATGCTTTAAGTTGGGGATGGGTCCAGCTAAAGATTGCATAATTATTTAATTGCAAACCTAGACAGGTCATTTTCAAACTTAAATGTTGTTTTCCACATGTTGTAAATGTATCAAAATAACAGTAATAATGAATAGCATTATAGCTACTTAAGTCATACTCTCCACTCCGCCCACCAATCACTCCAGTACAAATTTATAAGCATTCATTGACCAAAAGAAGGATCATAGAGTAAATAACAGAAATAACTGGATAAGTTATATAAAGAACATAAAGAGTGGGATCAAGGCCGACCACATCTGGGAAAACCTCAGCTGTCAAATCCCCACTCCACTAATAAGTTCATTAAAAAAACAACTTCATAGTATATATATCAATACTTGGAAAGAGCACATAAAACTTAGCAGCAAACTCTCTACATACAGTGAATTGCAACATGCTCCTCTCCCTGAAACTTTAATATAATGGAAATAAAAAACAACAAATATCGATCTGCATTAATCAAACTTTGAATTAGCACTCATAAATTACAAATCAAAAAGGGGTGTTACACCAACTCCCCCAGATCTGATCATTTATGCATGATATGAGACCCTTTGGAAGATAAAAAAAACATTTTCTATTGTACTGCTCCACATTTTAAAAGCAAAGGGATCGAGTGGCTGTTCAATACACTTTGCTTAACCCCCATACTTGCAGACCCTAACAACCTAATTTCATTGAACTTGTAGATGGGTCTAATTATATAATGGCTAAAGCAACGGCAAAATTTGTCTATGACTGGTTCAGCCTCTTGGTTTAGAGTACATGATTGATGAGAGATAGAATCAGTGATCACACATTTATATACATGTACACCTTACTCAAGAGCAGCATGATTGTGGCTATTTTAAAATGTGGCCATTTTTAATGTCTGGTAAACAGACATCCTTTTATATATTTGCATGTTTTATCTGTTGTCTGATGTTTGTAGTTGTTTAGGTGTTTGTAGTTGTGTAGATGCATATGTATTAATGTATATATGTATGTATGTATGATTGCGTTTTAGCCTGCTTGGGCACAACTTTTACGCAAATAAACTATTATATTCTGTATAAAATATATTTTCCAACCTTGATTAGCCAAGCCAATTTTGGTTATATGTGACAGATATTTTTGTTGGGAATTTATGAACTCCCTTCCAACCTTTAATTATAGTCTCACCACAGCAGGCCTCTATCAATAACCAGTCTAAAGAAGGACCCCCTGGAGTGATTACAGCAACAACAGCTCAAACACTTACTCATCCCTCAAGAACACAAAGTCAACCTCAAACACCAGGTTTGCATATTTTCGCATGAAGATCATATCTGCCGGTGAAGTATCCATAGGTCTCCCCCCTGTATCAATACAATGGATGGATGTACTTGGGCACTCCATCGCGGTGCGATGGGCACAGGTCGTGCGAACACGCCGTGCAACCCGTTTCCCCCCAACCCGCCCTAATACAATACATTTATTGCACGACTCATATTGTACGACTCATATAACAAAAAGTATGGAACAAAAAAATACTATGGTAATATGGCGATGTAATAATTTCAAGTTGGTATGGATTTAATCAACAGTGTAGTTGTAATTCTAGAAAAAAATAAATCCATGAAACAGAATATCACCTGAACCGGACTGTTACCTCTACAAATCAAAGGTTGACATTCCCAAACAAGATCAGGTTTAATCACTCACATTTGAAACAATTTCCTTCTGCATCAGTCAGGATACAATAATCTCCAAGGGTTAAAATCTCCTCTGTTCCTTTAGCATTAATTTATGACAGAATCACGTTCTCGAAGGATGAAATATTTTGAACTGGTAACTTAATCATATATAGCAGCTGAAACTTTAATCTAGAATTTAATCTAGCTGTCTTGGTGCAAATAGCTATGCAAAACTAATCAATATTTGAATTTGGTACATGTACATGTAGAATTGAGACAACATATTACCAGTGCAAGCCTTTTCATTGTATTACTGAAGCTATCAGTCAAAACTAAATTTTCTTCATTAGCAGCATTTACAACAGAATCAGTGTTGTCTGTCGGTTCTAAAACACCTGAGGCACAAATAGATTCTGCCTGCACCAACGAGGACAGTCCCTTTGACCTGGAGAAACACCTGGCCAGGGTTCGACTGCTAACCAAATCTCCTGGTGAACCAGAATTCCCCTCACGACCCATGTTTGTAGAGACCATTGCAGCCACACAGGTACCGTATGCGACCATTTAAGAAATATTTTGTAACTACAGTTAATCACACAAAATAAGGCCCTGTGATGGGCCAGCATATTTCATATTTTATGATCTCAAGGACTGAATCAAACACTGTTAGTTTCCATTGTCAGTTATTAATCAAACTAGGCTTTTATTCTGTCTAGAACTCCAAATTTGTATTAGAACTATCAGACAATATTGCCCAACATCGTCTAGAAGACACTGGTGCGATCTTATGTGATCTAGGCTCATTGGCATTCGTAAAATACATTGTGGTACTACGCCAGATATTGCAAGAGGCATTTCTTTATGCTAATCATTCAATAAATTTCCATACCTCCCCCACACTGTGTAAACAAAATTCAATCAGTCAATGTTCATAAATTTGATCACTCTCTAAAATCATTAAAATGACAAAGAAATAATAAATTATCTGCATGATTTTGGACCATTTTGATAACTTCCTATTCTGATATTTAAGATCTGATTTTATATTGGGACCATCTCACTTCCGGTGATTGTGTATCAGAGTATTGAAAGTATTGTTTATTATTCACTACACCCTGGATATCTGTCATACTGTATCCCATACTTACTCACTATATAGCTGAAATATTGCTGAATGCGACGTTAAACCTTAATTCTCTCTCTCTCTTCTACACCTGCTTACATGTATTTCTCCCTGCAGTCTGTTCGAGAAACACAAGGCACAGAGCCATTGAACAGCAATCCTTTCATGCAATCATTTTTCCCTGGCGGGGTAAGTGCTAATTTAGTCAAGAAATTCCAGCCATTATCATTATGTGTATATGCATTATAAGCCACAATACAAATGAAAATGCCAGATTTGCACAAAAAGTTAATCCTTGAACAATAGATCTGCCCCAATAGTAACGGTATGTCCATTGACCCATGCACCCAGCAGTTCATTCACACACTCTCTATCTCATCTTTTCAGCATGGGGCGGGGATAGCTGGTGTAAATATGGCAAATATGGAATAAATTATCCTACTATTCCAAGAAAGCACTGTTATGCTTACATTTATGGTAATGTCAGCAATCTGAGGTCAAAAATATTCCAGTTGTCATTGATTAAAAATATTTCCAATGCTGAAGAGATATGAAAGAGAGTATGCGAGCGAACCGCTGGGAGCCATATGTCAATACACCTGTTGCTGCTCTCGAAGCAGATTAAAGGATTGACTTCAAAGTTGTGCACAAGTCCAGGACTGAATGAATTTTTATCACATGCTGATGACTATATTTGACAAAGAGTACTATGACCACCTTTGTCAAAATTGTGAATAAATCAATCGTCTGATGTACATATACTAGAAATTAGGTAGACTGGTGAAGTGAACCCTTTCTCTGTACATACCACCCCCAATAACACTCTCGGCAAACTTTCAGGACTAGTCACATCAAGGGAGACAATTACTGTCACTCACAACCAAGGAAGACAAATATAGTAATTCATTCTACCCGGTGATATTGTTAAAATAATTATTTTCCATGTCAAATTGAAGAAGGCATCATAGTCAATGTAACTCCACAGCCCATGTTCTCCTTTTATCACTGTGCTTTCACAACTATAATAATGCAATTCAGAAAGTCATCTATATGATATCCAATGGGAGGCTTGTACAACAGGACCAGAAGATAAAATGAACTGGGCTATTTCTGTTAGTTGATTGGTTAACTGGGCAAAATCAACAAAGAGGAAGTGGCAATCACACAATCTGATTGGATAGCTGGTATTGTGCAAGTTCCCATTAGATTCACACTTTCAAGTAACATGGATGCTAGAGTTGTTCCCTTGTGGATATTAATCACCTATTCATCATTTCAGAGAGGGGATGGGGAGTCATTTCAGACAGGCTTTCCTTCTGCAGGGTATGGTGAAGACAATCCCAAGTCTTTATTCGGAATGGCGACTAGTTCAGGCAAGGATTGTTCTAAAAGAATTAGGAGACAGAGAATTGAATTTAACATTGCATTCAGCAAAATTTCAGCTATGTTGACAAACTTTGTTAAACTCTAAGGATATTAACAATCTGTCAAAAACCAGACAATGGAATACAAATATGTATCAAGAAAGAGTCTAATGTCGAACAGGTCTGGCATGTGCTTTACCACCTAACAATGCTGTATGCCAAATCTGATGTCTTTAGCTCCAATGGTTCGGCTTCTAGTTTCTAGTTTCGTTGTCATGGAAACCACAAAAATCCTCAAAATGTGTCCAATATGCTGTATAGCGTTAATGTCATGGGAAATATGGGAAATTTTGGTTTTGTTGTCATGGAAAACACGATAATCATCGAAATACGCGAGGCTTGAAAGCACGAATATTAATCCAGTGGAATAATTTTTTTCCAATTTTGTGGAGCACAGAAAATTCACGTCAAGCTCTATTCGTGCTAGAATAAAAACTGAGGTCTTTCGGCGGGAATGTTAAGAGCAGTGCAGAGGCACGCCGGAATGTGGAGGCCCTTGAGTGGGGTGTCCGAATTTCTGGCATTTGGTATAAGAGATTTAGAATTACCCAAACAGTATTGCATAATATGTAATTATTATGCACAAGGTAAGTATGAGGGGTCTTGATATAAAATGTGTATTTTCAGCTTTGTTGCCATGGAAACCACAAAAATCATCAAAATGTGTCCAATTTCAATAGACTTGCGCTTTCCCACCCAACAATGCTGTATACCAAATCTGAAGTCTTTAGCAACTGAGAATTACTATTCGAATATCTGAAATTTTGACAATGACCCCTTCGGAAGTTGAAGGTTAAACTATATTCTTTGTCGGGTGGCTCCACAAACAAATAATAATAACTTGATTCGAACTTACATCATTTACAGACTTTCAGTAGTCCAAGAATGTAATCTAAGTGGACCGCGTCTTTAAGTGTTACAGTTGTACACATGCTCGATCTGGGCCTAACTTCCAGCCAAGCGCAGTCGACTTCTGCGCCACTTCCTTTGACAGCTTGGTATTGAGAGAGCTCCTTGAATAACGCATGGTAATCAGTCAAGCCATGATGTATGGAAAGACGATGCTTTAATATATTTGTTTTGATAGTTGTCTCACTCACAATCACAAGGAATGAGATGGCGACGCTTCCATGGATTATATGCCATGTGGATATTCCACGACTGTCAGTCATTAGCTGATTTTGCAGGTCACCACACTGCATCATTGCCGACAACAGCAACAAATGGGTACTCAAATACTATTCGAATACTGCCAGCGGGTACTCGAATACCAAATATCTGTACCCGTTTCAGCACTACTCTTTAGCTGCAATGCTTCGGCTTCTAGAGCCTCAACGTCGTTATATAGATATATCTGATTGTTGCCATGGAAACCACAATAATCAGTGACATTTACCCAATCTCAACACGCTTGTGCTTCACCATACAACAATGATGTATACCAAATTGGAAGTCGCTGCATGCAACAGTCCGATTTCTAGAGTGTTAACATCATTACATGTATATTTTCTGTTTTGTTGGAAACCACAAAACTCATCGAATTGTACCCTATTTCAAGAGTCTTGTGTTTTTCCACCCAACAATTCTGTACAACAAAACTGAAGTTTAGCTGCAAATCTTCAGCTTCTAGAACCATAATGTCATCCTATGGATATTCCTGTTCTGTTTCTGTTGCCATGGAAACCACAACCAGAGCCTTAACATCATCAGCCAGTCAGCCAGCCAGCTGACCGGATTGAGAGCACGACGACATGATTCCATCCAGCATATATGCCAATGGATAAAAACTTTCAATGTTTACAGCACAATAAATCCACAGAATAACGGAATGAAATGTCACAAAAATGTAAATGATATTTTTATTAACCCTCTCTGTACCGATAAACTGGGCTAATAAAAATATAGGTCAATGATTGCCTGTCATTTAAATACAAAAATGAAGTATTTTGAGACAAATATTTTCATCATATTATACCTTGTTCGAAAGCTTGGAGTATCGTCTTTGAAACTATGCAGGTGTTGATAAGTATATCATTGCTTCATTCATGTTCATGACAAGTGTTGATACCAGCTTAGAACTGTTAAAAATGCCAGTACAGGGGGAGTTCCACTAAAACTAAATGCGCTTAATTGTTTGGTACCAGCTTGAACATGCATTGAACATCCAATTAGGAATAATTGAGCTGGACTTGATATAATTTGAAGGGATCTCATACTACCATGGCAAGGATGGACAAAGATACATAAATATCAATGTTTGGCATATATGATGTAGAAGTACCTTCCAGTCTTCGCATGTCAGTTTATTCTAGAACAGTTCCAAGGAAATTCACTCGGTTCTCTATTTGTTGACCATCTTAAAGGCTGTTGAGTGAATATTGTGTACATCATGTAAAGTAACTATTCATAAAAATTTTAAATTGTTTTTCCAGTTGGAACAAACAATGTTTAACAATATGTAATTTTGAAGAGAAATTCCATCTCTCTAAAGTATGTGAATAAACTTATACTAAACGTACGATTTGCTTGACCTTAAAGTGTAATGGAATCTTTCAAATGACACTGTACTATGGCTCAAGGCACCACCATCCCCATACATGTAGATAGTATTGTAGTGCTGCCCATTAACTTACATATTAAATTTCCTATCACCATACCAATACTAGCTGGTATCTCCATTTTTTGCAGATGCACGCACAGAACCCCAAGGAATGACTTTCAACTTTGGGGGTGGAGGTGATACACCACAAACTAGTTCGATGTTTTCCTTCTTTGGTGGCGGTTCAAATGTTGAAAAGGGCACTGGTACAGATGTGGATTCTGGCTTCAGCTTCAACTTTGGTGCTACTGGCAGCACAAGTCCCCCTCCAACTGGTTCAGGTTTCAATCTATTCTAACAAAAATGGTGTCCGGTTTCATGCATATTAAGCACTGTTTTAGCATTTGTTTCACCAACACCACCAGATGATGGTCAATTGCAAGAGTATAAATCCCAAACAATGTTAACATGACTAAATTCACATGGTGATAGTAAAATAAAGACACGGAGCGAAGAAATATATAGTCACAAAGAAACCATTTTTTATATATTAAGTTTCAATTTTAAAGTTTCTATGCCAATAGTTATATTATTAAATTCCATTAAATTCTGATTGTTACTAACATGGATTGCAGTGTTGTCTTCATACTTATTACATAATGGCAGTGAGAAATGTGAACCTCAACACTGCAATCACTTATCTATGATCTCTGACACCACAATACACTTTGCTAAGTGACTGCCCTCCCTGTAAGCTTAGGTCACTACTCTACCTTCTGGGTCGGCTGAATTTGACATACTCTGAACCTTCGCTGTATGCTGGAGGAGCTCAAAGGGGATTGTTAACTATTTTGATTTGTCAATTGGTGACAATTCAATTGTATATACATTACTTCAGGGTTTTTTTATCTGGTCTCTTTGGGTGAATAAGTGCATTAATTTCTCAGTCCTATTGTAACCGATATTTCCATATTGACCGTAACTGAGATTAAGTCCTGCGAAAGTGCCTGTGAACGCGTTGTGGATGAGACCACTGCCAGCTGGGTTAGCCAGGAGGCAACTTTGACATTCACATGTACTCGTTATCATTGAAAAAATTGGTTAATTAGGTGGTGTAGTGGGGTGGGTGGTGAAGAGAGTAAAAGGAATCAGCTGCCAGTTGGATTGTGATGAACTCAGTTGGCAGTGGTCTCGCCCATTCTCAGGCACTTTTACATGTATGTGACTTTTTATCCGGTTTATGGTCAATCTGGAAATTTTGGTTGGAATTTGGTGGAGAAATGCACTTATCCACCCGAAGAGGCCAGATCAAGAAAAGCTCAGTAAGAAATATGAAATTTAATCATTTGTCATTCTATTAGTATATTCCATTCTCGAAATATCTTCATTTGTCATTCTGTTTAAAGTGGAATTTATTTATTGATAGCCGAGCTGGACGACAATAGCCGAGCAGTCCTTATAACATTGTGACAGTCAACATCACTTATTCCGAGATGAAAGATATTTTCTCTTCGTTGAGCTTCATGTTCATTTCTGATCCCGCACACCGATTTAAATTGTCAATTTCTGTAGAGATAAAACTGAAATTTTGCTCGGCGAGATTCCAAAGACTAAAGCCACAAGAGCTTTGGACTGGCTGAAGCTCTGTACTAGTATTAGGAATGATGTAGCACTTAAAAGTTGCATTGAACCCCTCAGTTGCTTGTATATGACAACAAACAAATGATTGAATGTAAGAGAAGGATTTTGATCATTGGGGATCAGGCTTATACTCGAGGTACTAGAATGTACAAATTAAATAACGTAGAAAGATTTTGAGATATGACTAGAGACTGGACAGGAATGTAAGACAATGTATTGATGTTGGGGAAAATGGACAAAAACATCAGATTGGACAATGCACATCTGCAAGGTACTGGGCATGTGGCAAGCAAGTTGTCGAAGAACTAACCCTGATCAGAATGTAATACATGTATGTTGACAGACATAGGTATTAAAAGTGCAATAAATGTGGCACAAATGATAAGAATGAGGTAAAGAACTTTATTACCTATGTACTGTGATATGAGAGGTGATACTATGTTTTCTGGGAACCTGTTATGCCACTGTGAGTGCAGTATGTATCGAGAGCTACTGTCCGTGATATGACCGATTCAGGTTAATTAGGTGGGAGTTGCATATCAAGATCAAAACGGGTAAGAAATCTGACAGTGCACATCTGCAAATAGTAAGAGATATGGTCCGGACAAGAGATTGATGATGGACGTATGACCGTAGGTACATGCCGATTACAAGATCCAACAGGCAGAGTGGTAAAAAATCTTGTGATAGTCATCCATATATGTGCGGTAAACACAATGTTGTACAATTCTCCTGCCTCGAGCTTTTCAGTGTGCTAAGGTGCTATTGTGAATTTGAGATACTGAAGCGAAAGAAAAACACAACAGTTGTTCAAGGTTATCCACATTTTATTCGGGAGATGCTGTACAGAGGATACTATCTTACACATAAACAAAAAGACCTATCAACCTGTACTTGAACAACCACTTCCTGTGATAGACCAATTTCAAGCTGATTTATCATTACAACAGGTCATGAGCAGCAAAAGCATAACATACATGAACCTGGAAAGCCAAATTATCAATGGCTATGTTAATTAATGCTGTTATAATTTTGGCTGGATTTTATCCCATAATTTAACAAGGACATGAATCCTTTTAGGTTACATGAATATATATATGTTCACTTCTTAACTTTCTCTGCTTCAGGTGCAGCTTTTATACAGGAATCTGTGGAGAAACCAAGCACCAGATTGTGCTAATGAATAGTTAAATGAGTATATGCATCAGTTTATACATTCATTACTCTTAACTTGCACAAATATTTGTGTGAGCTTTTATCAGTTTAAATCCAAAGACTGCTTCAGCAGGATTTCAAATAGATGAAGACTGGGTCAACATCTATCTTCACCTTATTTGTAGTAGAACTGATTTGTTATGCTTTCAGATTATTTTATGTTTGGAATGGCCATCCTGAAGTAATTCTTGTTGAACAAATTGCTCAATGAACAGAATATTAGGCAACACTGGGTTAAGATTGGATCAAAACAGGGCCAACATTGGGTTAACATAGCAATATTTGGTCAGCCAAGTGCAGTGTTCACTTCAGTGACCCTTGACCTTTTGACCTCAAAATCAACAGGGGCATCACTCCATCTTGATGTCAATGTATATCCGAAGCACATATGCATAATCTAGAACTTGAGAGATCACACCATCTCAAAATGAATATATATGTGACACATCAGCTCCTACTAGTCCATCCACTGACATAAAATTGGGCATATGAAAACTGGAAAAAGAAAGGGTATAATATAATCTGACCTTCAAACTGAAGAAAATGGACACCTACATGTATCAATGTGGGTCCTGGCCTCTTTGAAATGCATTCATTAGGTTGTATATCAATGAAATGTATCATAATCAAATATGAAGACAGAAGACCCCGCAGACAGAGGAGATCAGAGTATTGCATTTCTGGGTGAAACATACAAGATATTTGTGGACCAGCAACAGTGAAAATTAACCGAACTGCATAGGATATTATCAAGCATAACCAATCGGCTCTTTAATGATTATAAGTACAAAAGACTGCTGAAACTGAAATTTTGATGAATAATGACAATTTTCTGTTCTACTGCATAATGGTGATTAAGATAAATGTTTAATGCAATATATCTGGACCCAAAGCAAAAAGTGTCTAACCAGGGTGATGTGATAGTGAATAAAGGATTTCTTTTAACTTTGGACAGAGATAACTTTTTTTCTCTGAGCTGGGACTTCTTCTGGATTCAAGTATATTCAGTGCTACCGATGAAGTGAAGGTGAATTTGATAGGTTATGCTACTAGGACATCCAAGAATTGACAGATGCATTAAACACTTCAACCCTCACAATTAGCCACAGCATTCAGCAATTACCGAGGTAAATGCTGTGGTATTATTAGTTCACCTCAGCAATTTTCAACAAGGCATTAAATGGGAGTTATTTTTATGCCACAGGATTTTTGCGGAGGAGAATTTTCTTAATTGTGAGAGCTGCACTTTGATGTTAATGTACAGTGAGTATTAATTAGTACTAAGCACACTGAGTAATGAAAACCCGAGTGGTTAAGTCTCCTGACACTGAAACTAGTGAATTGGCTTGGAAGCGTAATGTTCATTACCCAGCATATGGAAAGCAATCGCAAGCTAGATCATGATGGATGGTACCCACAATTACCAATTTTCTCCAGACAGGAAAATTTGGCTTGGCTCCCAGGTGGCCCAACTTACAGGTGAATCGGCATGAGAATCCCAAGTGAGATCTTGAGGCAACATAGCCACATAACAAATTTGGAAAGAATCCGTTCAGATTTTCAGAAGTTATTGTCCAGGAACAAATTTTTTGGCCCACAGGTGGCACCACCTACAGGCGGATCTGAAAACCATCTGAAGCAAGATCGAGGTACCCACATACCAAATTTTGAAATAATCAATTAAGGTTTTCAGGAGTTATTGTCCGGAAACTAAATTTTGACTTGACCCCCAGATGGCGCCACCTATAGGCAGATTGGTGTGATCTGCCTATAGCAGAAACAGAGATATTGAGGTGAGGTGCACACATACCAAATTTGGAAATATCCATTCAGTTTTCCAGAGGTTATTATCTAAAAATGAAGTCAGACAGACGAACAGATAGACCAAAATACTACTTCATCGGGCATCACGGGATGATACCCAGGATTCATAGGAAAACTGCCCCTTATTTACATATACATATAGATAGATGTCCCCACCGATGTAATTGATATCGTATTAGTCAGATTAATTGATAGATGTCCCCACCGATGTAATTGATATCGTATTAGTCAGACTAATTGATAGATGTCCCCACCGATGTAATTGATATCGTATTAGTCAGACTAATTGATAGATGTCCCCACCGATGTAATTGATATCGTATTAGTCAGACTAATTGAGAAATGGAAGATTTTCATGAATGTTCACATTTGCCAAATCAGTCTTGCATCACCGAAACTCATATCAATGGTACAAAAGTATTTACAGCCATGTAGGAGTGAAGGATAGGAGTAACAAACATGCTGTATGGATTAGCTTGTGAAGAGACATATCAACTATTGAAGAATGGGTGAGGGAATGAAAGGACGAAATCCACTATTAAAGGTGATTTTAGTTGATGGCATTTCATGATACTAGTGTGCTAAGAATAGAGATATGTGGTCAATAAGCAACCAGAAAATCTGAGATATCCATGTGACAGTAGGCCTATCGACCTCACAGCAGCTCATCCCAGACATATTGGGAGTGGCGTGAACGGTATATAGTTCATGTAAGGGGAGATACCGCTTTTCAACGGGACTTCACATGTTAGCATATGGAACAATGGCCGACCACTTCCCCATTTGCTACTATTGGAAATCCTGTAAAATCACGTCACTTCGTCTTACATGAACTATATGCCGAGCGAACTTGCACCCATAATGTACAATATGTTTATCATTACACAATTAATTACTTGTGAGGTCATTGCTGGAAAATATGGACCCTGGCTCCAGATGTATCCAAAGGGGCCAGGGTCATTATTTTCATGCAATGGCCTCACGAGAAGTAACAAGTGTTTTATTATACTGAAAATCAAGTGTTCTAGCAACTTCAATAGCATTTTTGGTGTTTTCACGGTATCTCTCTTCCAATTTTCTTCCCAGATCACTGGCTAAAAGATCAGCGAAGCATCCAGACTCTTTTATTATACCTCTTGAATATTCATGAGGGTTTTCTGGTATTCATTGGTCAAACTTTACCCAGCCACGAGTCAATATTTTTCAATCACTGACCCAGCTGTTTATGTGTCAGGCGGAGCGCGCGAGGTCCGGAGTCAATATTGTGATTACTGTTCACAAATACCGTCTGCCTGCGACCGCAACATGGGTGACGGTTGTCGCTTCGTAGACTTGTCCGATGAAAATCTACAAGAACTGTTACAAAATAGGAACAGTAAGAACGCAAAAAATGTTATATAATACAGGCGTCTGTACCAATATTACGGGTTTACTGTCAAGCAAAAGATATTTAATTCGATAGTCTTTCGTCAATAACGAAAGGAAAGAACAACTTGGCGAATTCCTCTTCAAATTCTTTGCTGAGTTGAGAGAGAAGGATCGATTGTCGATAAGCATACGTTTCGGTCTCCCGAATATTCAAGAGGTATAATAATTTGTTATATGTAATTTCTATCTGCACTGCCCGAGTAATCAATTTCATCTCAAAACTGGAGTAACTTTACGCCGTCGATGTCACCCAATCAAATGAGTTCACCATGACCCAAATAGGATTTATGAATGAAGTGTGTAAAGCCAGTGGCTACATTGTATCTAAACACCCATGGGGTTTGTGACGAAGAGTTCACCTCGTAAATCTCGGAAAACGCGTCTGAAAGTTTAAATTCTCAATATTATCCTAGTCAGATTGGAAGCAGCTTTGTAGATTTATCCATGAACTATTCATAAAATTGTATCTGTGTGTCTCGTTTCCGATAACACAGCTGCATGACAAAGTATTCGCCAAACAGCGTTTTTGGAAAGGAGTAGGCCTAGTAGTACATGCGCTAGTCTGGCGTTAGAGCGATAAGTCACTGCAGTTAATAAATTCGGTATAATAAAACACTTATAAACTTGTGACGGAGTCAATATCATGAAACCTGGACCTTGGCCAGACTTGGCCAAGCAGACCTGACCTCGGCCTCGGTCAGGTCTGCTTGGCCAGTCTGACCTCGGGTCCAGGTTT
Organism: Hanleya hanleyi; assembly: GCA_036873755.1. NCBI lineage: Eukaryota > Metazoa > Mollusca > Polyplacophora > Lepidopleurida > Hanleyidae > Hanleya > Hanleya hanleyi. The sequence continues at coordinate 23,349 of JAVTVY010043904.1, forward strand.
CATGATATTGACTCTGTCACAAGTTAATAAGTGTATAATGTTTGTTTACAAGCATGTGACAGCGGTCATTATACATGAAGTGACAAGTTATTATTGATCATGTGTTAAGTCAATATTTCTAGATCAACATTCGCGGAGCGTAAACGCGAAACAAAGCAAGCCACTGTTGTGGAGTCAACTGGAGGTGATCAGTCAAAAATAATGTTTCCACACGTGATACGGTTCAACCAATGTAAGTTTGACAATCTTTTTTAATAGGGGTATATATGTATTGGCATTGCCTTCACAAAGGTTAAACTGCATGGCATGGGCGTAATTTTTTTGGCTAGTTTGAAGATTGCAAAGTGATGTAGCCTACATCCAGCCACCTTGGTCAAAAGAAATGACGTCACAACTACAAAGCCGGAGACATTCACTGGCGAAATAAAAGCAGTTATATTGCTGATTTATCCAGAGAAATCTGGTAGTCAGCCCACAGAATTCCACCACAAGAAAAGGTTGGCTTTTTCAATTGTGAACTCGGGATTGTTTATCTATGTGTGTGTGTGTGTGATGGGTCATCACATGACCTTTGACTGTCTAGGATGTTCTGCTATATGATTAATACTGTCACATGGATTTCTCTGATTTTCTGGTTGAGACAATTCTGTTTCTGAAAAGATAACCAATAAAATCAATCATTGCATACCACTGATAAAGTACACAAGCTTATTATATAATGTATCCTAATCAAGACAGGATCAATCAGTTGGAAGGTTTGGCATTTAATAGGCTATCCTAATATATTACATCATTCCATGTTAATTCCAATTCTTAAGTACATATGACATTATCAGTTTTATTCTACATAATATAAATATTATTAAGGCGACATCCTGATAACAGGCTCAAATTAAGGCCCTGCAACAAGACGCTACAATGTTGTCTAAATTCTAAATCCAACAGAAATTGAAAGAGAAATATATGTACAAACTGCTACAAACATTGTATAAAAAAAAGCTTTACTACAATGCTTTGATAACTTATCAAGACCTAAAGGTATATAATCCGAGAAATATCAGTGTAAAGTCTGGCAGAAGAAAACAATGAGCATACAATGTACAAGATCATGTTGAAATGTAAGTCCGCTGTCACAAGGAATACACAGCTTGCATACATGCATTAATGCCTGGTGTATTTGTAACCAAATATTTAACTTTTGAAGATGAGAGGAGATGTAAACCAAATTTGACATTGATGATCACAGAAGGCACAGTTTACTCTTGAATTCACCACAACCAAGTTACAAAAGGCGCCGAAGAGGAGTATGGACAGTATAACAGCCCAGGTTAGTCAAGGGGAGATGACTCTCAGAATTGTCTCCCCCTTAATTGTGACAATATGAAAGAACAGTCCTGTTTTAAACAGTTATGATTTATGTTATTTTATGTTAATAGTCCATTGCTAGAAATTATTACAAGTTTTAGCAGGGAAAAATAATTGAAATAATATGTGTATTTATCACATTTCACCATGTCTAATTCTAAATAGCTTTCTTTGTTCTTCACAAACATAACATGTTATTCTAAAAATAAACAAAACACAATGAACTATAAATATTGTAACAATTTTTACAGATTCCACAGGTCAAGCTACATTTACATTATATACTAATGTGTTGAATAAAGATGAAACAGGCTTCAGATTAAATAAAAACAATACAATTTCAAAATATTTTTAAGAATCGTAACTTCCTGGAACAAAATTGGAATGGCAAGAACCTATCTGAAAATACTATTATACATAACTCAAGGTCTACAGTGATTTAAAATAAGTTTGTTTCATGTATAATTAACAGAAACGTATGAAACAAAATGGGACAAGTTTCCACATAATTCTATGAGCAAGATAATTGCAACAAAATAACCTCGTCAATAAATGTGCAGTTTAAAAAATCAAAATGATCCCATTTGGTTCCTAAGTTCTACAAGTTTTATGATATTTACCACAATGTCATGTTTATTTCATTTGGAATAAATAACTTTTCCATCTTTAATCATCATCATCATGTTTCAACAAGAATGCCTTTCAACAAAATTATCTTCACAATTAGAACTACCATCGTTTTTAGGTGGTCATTTCAAGGCATAAAACAAACAACTCCACCATGTATATCAAGGAATAATGCAGTAATATTCTCTGGTATTAAACCAATTTCTCCTGCAGATAGCAAGTTTTGCTTTTAATCTCATTTAAAACAAGCCCAATTTGTGAAATTTTAAATCCTTCATTGGAGTTACTGTAATATTTCATAGAATAAAATGGCCATACAGCAGCAGCTTTGAATTGCATTCTAAATGAACACTCCATGGAAGGACGGTGTCAGCATATATATACAACCCATGACAATTGGAAATGGGTACGGAGTCCTACAGGTACCGGTAACACTGAATGCTGCTCATATCAATGATCCAAACTTGGGGACCATGCGATAGGTTGTCAGTTGGATCGTTATTATTGAAATCAGCCATGCTACCTTTCAGATACAGATACTTGTTCAGAAGCTGTTGAATGTACCGCACACATGTCACTGATCATCAGAAACTGAGCGTAATTTAACATAGGGACTGTAAAAGTTTAAGGAGAAATGAGCTCCAAACAAAAGAACAATAAGAGAAATCATTCTGACCACTGATCAGGCCTGTTTTCGCTTTAACAAATCTATCTTATGATTTCAGCTGTGATAAAGGGCTTTAGAGGCACAATTCGAGAAAAGTTGGCTGCATTATTTTTTGAAAAACACAGTAGATTCTCTAAAACAAGTTAGCATATGTACTCAACAAAATTACATGAACATGTAACACATTATAGCTTCATAGATATAATTTCTCAATGCTTCAATAGATTACTTATACATATATATAGATGTATACAATCACCATAATAAATAGCAATACTTTAACAGTAATTAGAGCTACTTAGCATGATTAACGAACAAATGGTAAGACATTCATTGACTAGGGGGGTGCACAGGTTAAGTACTAGTTACACTGGGTTAATTAATATACTGTGAAACAGATGGACACTCACAAATTGTGTGTCTCAAGATAAAAATTAGAGACAAGTAATCAAACTTTTGAACAGTCCCAAATGTGAAAAGTTTTGAGGGTTGAAAATAACTGAACTTTCATTGCAAGTCAGAAACTGGACATAAAACCAAAAGCATAAATGCCATGACATCGTCTCAGTCATTTGACAGTCAAAGTGAATACTGCTTCCATCACCTGAATAAATTTCTCTTGTCCATGACCAATCTCTCAATGTAAATTGTGTCAAATTTTCCACATTTGGGACATGTCACAACATACGACTTCTAATCTCAAATTTTGGGGCTGAGAACATCTTTGATAGTGTTTGCCCTAGACATGCACTTATCAAGTGAAGATAATTCAATGATGAACCATTATTGACATGTCAAATTAAGTGTTTGCAATGTAGGATTAGATGTATACATGCACAGGCAGCAGACACAATATCACCATGTTGGATCCAAAACAAAGTAATACCTGCCCATCACATTTCAGCATCATAAATATATGACGTCTCAGTGTTACATTTAAACTTAAGAGTGGAAAAGTTCTGATTGACTGTGTCACCAACCTGGCTGTTACAGTCATGTATGGCACAGATATCAGGTTCTAATTGCTTGAACAGGAGAATTATATTTGACCTAGATTGCAACTGTCATGACAACTTCCATATGAATACATGTAATATCCAATTACAAATGTCTATCCGTAGAAGTCGTTGTGCATCATGTAACACAATTTATATTCTAAGTTGTTCACCCTAAACGAATTGCACACATTGAGAAGCAGTCACCACTTCGCAACAAATGTACCTTATTTCAAATATTGCCTAACATATTCATATACACATTCAGAAATATATCATACTTTGAGTGGCAGTTTCAATCTGCCAGAAAGATAAGATCTTTAATAATGGACTGGATACTAGGAGAAAAATGTTATCTACTCTTCATATCCAATTAACCTGTCCTCTACACCTTATAGTGCACTATTATGGAGTATACCATCACATTGTAATTCCAACATTTCTAATACCATTCAAGCAGCCCACATTAGGGTTTGAATTCTGATCAGCTTTACACACCCAGAGCTTAGATCACATATTAACTGTGGAGAATGTAGAGAGATAACGTTCTTAAAATACATTAGCGTATGATATCATTAATCTGATCTCCCCAAATATACTTCCTATATCTGATTGAACTATCAGAGAAGTTTCTGTGTAGCATAGAAGCGAGACAGATGTTCATAAATTACTAGTTCCCTAATAGAGAGCACCTTGAGTGAGCATGTTGTGTTTGATATCTATACCAGGTCATTTCCGTATCAACTTCTCCGGGTGATTGGAAGCCATGTTTGAAAAATCTCTGAATACATCGTTAAATGTGTCATCTCCTGCAATAGGAAGAATGGAAGAAAAGAATGAATAGAGCTAAACCTGTCACCCATTTCAAACAAAAGATCTGATAGTATTTTCATTATTTGGGGATTACACTATCTTAGAATAGCATAAATTCTAGTGCTGAAAGCAAACCCAGAGTCAGGCATGATATGATGATAAAATGCAGTGCCATGATTGTACAAGTGTTGTGTTGTCACATAAACAGCCATTCTTATCCTGTGTACAAGACATCACAATAACACCCATTCTTATCCTGTGCACAAGGCATCGCAATAACACCCATTCTTATCCTGTGTACAAGACATCACAATAATACCCATTTTTATCCTGTGTACAAGACATCACAATAATACCCATTTTTATCCTGTGCACAAGACATCACAATAACACCCATTTTTATCCTGTGTACAAGACATCACAATAACACCCATTCTTATCCTGTGTACAAGACATCACAATAACACCCATTTTTATCCTGTGTACAAGACATCACAGTAACACCCATTTTTATCCTGTGTACAAGACATCACAATAACACCCATTCTTATCCTGTGTACAAGGCATCACAATAATACCCATTTTTATCCTGTGTACAAGACATCACAATAACACCCATTCTTATCCTGTGTACAAGACATCACAATAACACCCATTCTTATCCTGTGTACAAGGCATCACAATAATACCCATTCTTATCCTGTGCACAAGACATCACAATAACACCCATTCTTATCCTGTGTACAAGACATCACAATAACACCCATTCTTATCCTGTGCACAAGACATCACAATAACACCCATTTTTATCCTGTGTACAAGGCATCGCAATAACACCCATTCTTATCCTGTGTACAAGGCATCACAATAATACCCATTCTTATCCTGTGTACAAGGCATCGCAATAACACCCATTCTTATCCTGTGTACAAGGCATCACAATAACACCCATTCTTATCCTGTGTACAAGACATCACAGTAACACCCATTTTTATCCTGTGTACAAGACATCACAATAACACCCATTTTTATCCTGTGTACAAGACATCACAGTAACACCCATTCTTATCCTGTGTACAAGACATCACAATAACACCCATTTTTATCCTGTGTACAAGACATCACAATAACATCCATTCTTATCCTGTGTACAAGACATCACAATAACATCCATTCTTATCCTGTGTACAAGACATCACAATAACACCCATTCTTATCCTGTGTACAAGACATCACAGTAACACCCATTTTTATCCTGTGTACAAGACATCACAATAACACCCATTCTTATCCTGTGTACAAGGCATCACAATAATACCCATTTTTATCCTGTGTACAAGACATCACAATAACACCCATTCTTATCCTGTGTACAAGACATCACAATAACACCCATTCTTATCATGTGTACAAGACCTCACAATAACACCCATTCTTATCCTGTGTACAAGACATCACAATAACACCCATTCTTATCCTAACACCCATTCTTATCCTGTGTACAAGACATCACAATAACACCCATTCTTATCCTGTGTACAAGACATCACAATAACACCCATTCTTATCTTGTGTACAAGACATCACAATAACACCCATTCTTATCCTGTGTACAAGACCTCCAATAATACCCATTCTTATCCTGTGTACAAGACATCACAATAACATCCATTCTTATCCTGTGTACAAGACATCACAATAACATCCATTCTTATCCTGTGTACAAGACCTCCAATAATACCCATTCTTATCCGGTGTACAAGACATCACAATAACACCCATTCTTATCCTGTGTACAAGACCTCCAATAATACCCATTCTTATCCTGTGTACAAGACATCACAATAACACCCATTCTTATCTTGTGTATAAGACCTCACAATAACACCCATTCTTATCCTGTGTACAAGACATCACAATAACATCCATTCTTATCCTGTGTACAAGACCTCCAATAATACCCATTCTTATCCGGTGTACAAGACATCACAATAATACCCATTCTTATCCTGTGTACAAGACATCACAATAACATCCATTCTTATCCTGTGTACAAGACATCACAATAACATCCATTCTTATCCTGTGTACAAGACCTCCAATAATACCCATTCTTATCCGGTGTACAAGACATCACAATAACACCCATTCTTATCCTGTGTACAAGACATCACAATAACACCCATTCTTATCCTGTGTACAAGACCTCACAATAACACCCATTCTTATCCTGCAGTGCTTCGGATTTAAGAAGCGCGAAAGCGAAAGCGCTCAATCGCGCGCCTGAATCAAAATTTAGAGGCTCTTTTTTTCGCGCTTCTTGAATTTATCGTATGGAATAATCTTTATTTACCTCTAATAACTTTCCATGAAAACGCAAGACGTTTCGATCACGAAAATCCGGAAGTGTGCGAGCTCTTCTGGCAAAGGAGTTAAACTTGGTTCGGATTTAACCGAGGACCGAAACGTCCTCGCTTATAATTGGTTAAATTTCTACAGCTGTGTGTAAATACTGACCAATCACAGCGGCGGATACAGCTCTGTGTTTATGTGTCGACGGACATATTGTTGTTGGCGCGCTCGTCTGATTTTGGGATTTGTTTGATCGATTGTGGCCGCGAATAAGCGAAATGGCTACAAAACTTCCACCAACAGTTAGACTAGAAACATTTAAAAGGCGGAACACTGGTGGTGTTCTATCGTATACGGCCGATAACGGCATGGTACCGTAACAGAAGTTTGGCGCAAACTGCGCAAAACATGACAAAATCAAACATCGCAGAATCCGAGGAAAGGCACAGAAAGAAATAAAGGGATAACAATGAAGCACATCAGGGATAACTGGTTTCGCTTACGTTTATTATCAACATTTCATAAATGATTGTCAGATAATATTGATGTCGCATTTCATAATGTTAAGAAGTTTGAAAATAATACTAATACTTTTCTTGCAAGAAGAATCATAAAATGGGAATTACTAGCTACATCCCCATTCTCGTAAATAGCTCTAGTTTTTTAGAAGGGGTTTTTTTAGAGGCGTGATCGCTCTTCTTGACAAAATTAGAAGAGCGATTTTTAGCTCTTCTGGATTTTTCAAATCCGAAGCACTGTCCTGTGTATAAGACCTCACAATAGCACCCATTCTTATCCTGTGTACAAGACATCACAATAACACCCATTCTTATCCTGTGTACAAGACCTCACAATAACACACATTCGTATCCTGTGTACAAGACATCACAATAACACCCATTCTTATCCTGTGTACAAGACCTCACAATAGCACCCATTCTTATCCTGTGTACAAGACCTCACAATAACACCCATTCTTATCCCGTGTACAAGACCTCACAATAACACCCATTCTAGGGCTCCCACTGACCCATAGCCAAAATATAGGGCAAAAATATAGGGACATAATGGCCAAAATATAGGGCAAATATAGGGATATAATGACCAAAATATAGGGCAAAATCCAGAAAACATGGGATAATTACTTGTTAATTACAATCTCAGATTGTTGGCATATGTGGGCCTGTACTCATCACCGGGACAAGGTAGTTAAGAAGAAAGACACTGCAATTTAGTTTGGACACTTCCGACTTGGTCGCATTGTTATTTTGGAGGATTTAAAAAAGCCAACTATTCGTGTATATGTATAAATGCAAGGTCAGAGCGGCGTGAAAAAGCACGAATAATCCTGAGAATATAGGAATAATAGGGCAAAATCGATCAAATTTGAGAAAATATAGAGAAAAATAGGGGGAGCAGAAAATATAGGGAAAAATAGGGCCAGTGGGAGCCCTGCCATTCTTATCCTGTGTACAAGACATCACAATAACTAAAACCCATTCTTATCCAGTGTGCAAGACATCACAATAATACCCATTCTTATCCTGTATACAAGACCCATCACAACAAGCCGAGTATCTACATGTAGCAGGTCCCAAGCTGAGCAGCTTGTCTGAAAGGGCATGTTAAAATTACTACTAAATTTCATTCAACAAAGCTCTACAGTGAACTTTACAAGGTGGATATGAGGCAGCAATAAAAGTAAAAAGCTCAGAGTTTAGAAGTGTCCAAAAATTGTTCAGGAGGATATATTCCTTCAATACCCATCTTTGACCTATGGCCATTGAAAATACATCATCAGTTTGAGTGACCTGGAGGTCCTCATACGGCAGCATTTTGCCAAAGATCAAGACAGGGTCAAGTTGTCTCTTAGATCTTGTGCTCACAAGCAAATATGATTGCTATTTACATTTGAACCTTTGAATATAGGCCAAGGTCAGTACGAAGTGAAATTGACCTAGAGGCCTTCCCAAGGAGGGGTTGTTCCAAATATCCAGTCTCTTTGTTATTAGGATGTTGAATTCACAATGCTCCCCTCTGATATGGTGTTCACAAGGGACTCACTGTGGCCTTGAGTTTCAGGTCAGTTAAGCTTGGAGTTGCCCTAGAAGCTTTCATTGGAAAGCATTATGTCAAATATCCAGTCTCTAGATCTCTATTGTTGGGATATTGCATTCACAAGGCTACATGTATTCACATTTCGAGCGGACACCTTTCAATATAGATCAAGGTCAGTCCCGAGTGAACGTGACCTGGAGGCCTTCACAAGGACGAATAAAATATTAAAGCTCTAGTTCTATTTCCCCACTCAGATATTGTATTCACAAGGGATTCTCAGTGTTATTCACATTTTGAAGTGTGACCTTTGAAAATACATCGAGGTCAGTTCTGAGTGAAACTGACCTAGAGGCTCCCATAAGACGGCACTGTACCAAAGATCACAGCTCTAACCCTCTACGTCATTGAGATACTTGGTTCACAACTTCTGGGATAGACAGACAAACAGCATTGCCAACAATAAAACTATTTTCTATCCTTTTTATACAAGACATCATAATGACACCCACTCTTATCCTTTGTACAAGACATCACCATAACATCCAATCTTTATGAATCTTTATAAAAAAGGATAATGGAATACAAATCCCAAGTTTGGGGTTGACAAAACATGCTTTTACCCATTGGTGCATTCTGTCATGCTTCTTCACAATTCAGATTTTGCTGATACTAGTGTACAGTGTATTAACTGTATTTCATTGACTTATTATTGTAATTCCTATTTGTAATCTTGTATAATCCTCATCCATGTTTTGCTATTAATATGTTACACACTATGTATCTAGAGCTAGTGTTTTTATTTTCATCAAACTGACTGTCAGAAGTTTGTCTGTAATATTAGTGAACAAAAGTCTTATATTTTTCTTATAAATGTGAATGCACATAAAATAAAATATTAAAATCCCCAGCCTTATCTATTACATACCTGGATTTCCTAAAATGTCTGATTCTTTCATTTCTTGGTTCAGCTTGGCTAATCTCAACCTACAAAATAGTGGAATTGAATTACTACGAGTAAAAAAGTTTGTCTCATTTCACACAAGAACACCATTATTTGGGAAAATTTGAGCGATCAGCTGAGTGATGATTACATTAACAGTGGTGAATCAATCAGAATGAACTTCAGAGTTTTGTACATTAACATTGAACTTTTCTTTTGTTGTGTACTTACAACGTAACAATATCAGCATTAGCACTTGACACTGCAATTGTCAGGGGATTCTGTAATATAAAAGACAATAACAACCTACAACAATCAGTATTTTAATGCAACAATTCAGTCAATCAGATAAATGAAAACATTTTAGAAATAAGGCAGGAGTATTCAAAGATAATAGAATTATTCCCAGCTGTATGATGTACGTGGTATAAGAATTTGAATCAGACTGACAAACAGTGTACATTCAGTGAGTACGTTCAGTGTATGTGGGACAAGTGATCTTTAGTTCTGTAATATGTATTATCCCGTTATGTTAAACGTGGTATTCATCCGCGGTCTTATTTTTTGCGATTTCTCAGTTAAAAATTTTGTCGCAATTTTGATTGACAATCACTACTCAAATGCCATATTTTGATTATCTTTCAACAAAGGGAATTTGAAAATCAGATTGAATGGCATACATACTCTGCCCTCGTCATCTAAAGCTTGTTGGTCGGCCCCTCGCTTTAAAAATTGACACACTTGTCTGAAAAATGAAGATAAACCTTGTGTTTAACAGGCAAAGAGAAAAACCCAGAGCACATGAGCATGTCATCATTTGTGAGTGTTACCCTTATAACAATAACTCCATCAAATAGAGCTGTTTTAGTTATTATGAACATGTAAAAGAAAACCAGTTTTTAAATCGCCGGAATAAAAAGATTGAAGATAGAAGCAATGACAAAACTGAATTTTGTGGAATTTACTGTCGGATATGAAAATTGAGTTATGCATTATTTCAAAATTGAGGATATAAAAGATTTTGAGCTGGATAAACCCGTGCTTCCCCATATACATATAGTATGTTCTGAACGATATGCTGTACATGAAACTAACCCAGTGTGGCCCAAAAGACTGGCATGGTGTAAGGGTGTTCTTCCATATTTGTCCTTCCTGTCTAACTTAGCCAAGTTCAACAGCAGGAATTCACATGCTGCTAGGGAGCCCTGGAAAGCGACAGTAAATATCTTTACACAGTATTTACCAGCAATACTACCCTCAGTTGCAGACCATTTACCTACATGACACATGCTGTGTGCCTTACAGTGCTCAGGAAACGTGGTCGACAACTTGTCAACGGCGACTAAAAAATTACTCCCGGTGAGTGGTTTTTTCAGTTACTCACCAATGTGTAGATTAAAAAAATAGAGTAAATTGCCAAAGTGGCAAGTGAATTTTTCTTTTTTTAATTTTGTGTTTAGTTTATCAGGTACAGAAATTTGATCAGGTCGGAAATGCACAGGAAATGATGACAGAGAATGATGCCAATGATCCTCAGACATTGGGAAGGCTGAAGAAGTTAACTTCGTGCATCTGCAGACAGAGATTCTGCTAACATTCTACAAATTTCAATAGCTGTCTCTTCAGTTCTTGGGATAAATGACATATCCATGCCACAGTATTTAGCCTCGATTGACATAATGATGGTATTTCTCTGCTTCTAAATCTAAATATGCTGTTCGGAAAATTAGAAGAATGAAAACCCGAGGTTTGAAACAATTGATTTGACTTGGAACCGTAACTTTCAGTACCCAGCATGCGGAGCAATCCCAAGTGAGATTCAGTGGCAAGGTATATCCAGTCAGGATTTCATTAGATATTGTATGAAAACAAAATTTTAACTTGGCCCGCAGGTGGCGCCACCTATAAGCGGGTCAGCGTGAAAAACAATCCCAAGTGAAATCTTGCGGCCAAGTACCCACATACAAAATTTAAAAAGAATCCCTTCAGTTTTTTGAAAGTTATATATTGCCTGGAAACAAAATTTTAACTTAGACCCAGTTGGCGCCACCTGCAAGAAGATCGGCGTGAAAAACAATCCCAAGCGAGATCTTGAGGCGAGGTACCCACATACCAAATTTGAGAAGAATCCGTTCAGTTTTTCAGGAGTTACTGTCCGGAAACTTAGGTCGGACGGATGCAAAATTTTAATTTGGCCCCCAGGTGGCGCCACCTATAAGCGAATCGGCATGAAAAACAATCCCAAGCGACATCTTGGGGCAAGGTACCCACATACCAAATTTTAAAGAATCCGTTCAGTTTTTCAAAAGTTATTGTTCGGAAACAGAATTTTAACTTGGCGCCACCTATAGGCGAATCGGCATGAAAAACAATCCCAAGCGACATCTTGGGGCAAGGTACCCACATACAAATTTGAAAGAAAGCGTTGAACAGTTTTTCCAAAGTTATTGTCCGGAAACGAATTTGACCCCCAGGTGGCGCCACCTATAAGCGAATCGGCATGAAAAACAATCCCAAGAGACATCTTGGGGCAAGGTACCCACATACCAAATTTGAAAAGAATCCATTCAGTTTTTCAAAAGTTATTGTTCAGAAACAAAATTTTAACTTGGCTCCCAGGTGGCGCCACCTATAGGCGAATCGACATGAAAAACAATCCCAAGCGACATCTTGGGGCAAGGTACTCACATACCAAATTTGAAAAGAAAGCGTTCAGTTTTTCCAAAGTTATTGTCCGGAAACAAAATTTTAACTTGGCTCCCAGGTAGCGCCACCTGTATGCGGATCGGCGTGAAAACCAATCCCAAGCAAGATGTTCAGGTGAGGTACCCACATACTAAATTTGAAAAGAATCCGTTCAGTTTTCCAGAAGTTATTGTCCGGAAACTAAGTCGGACGGACGGATGGACGGTACGACACACGGACGGATGGACGGACCCCAATTCTATAGTCCCCCTCTAGTAGGGTGAGTGAGCAAGTGAGTGAATAGGATTTAACGTCACTTTCAACATTATTTCAGTCATATTGTGATGAAGCAACTAAGCACCATCCAGCCAAGTTGTGTTCCTGCTGCTTATAAGAAAAAGTCTTTGAAGCAACATGGAACTAGACAACCTCCATCCACCCTATAAAATACTGTGGACAGCACACAAGACAAAGACAGGACGTTTACATGATGCAACAAAGACAAGTGACATTACAGTGCTACACATCACATCAAATTTCCTGTTGCTTCTCAACAAAATTCATTGAAGCAACAGGAACCCGGCAGTCTATTTATACAGCGCATGTGGTCTGATGTAATAACTGATTGAGTGAGTGAATAGGATTTAACGTCGCTTTCAACAACATTTCAGCTATATCACGACGAACCAACTAAGCACCACCCAGCCCATTTATGTTCCTGCTACTTCAAAGAAATCTTTGAAGCAGCATGGAACCAGACACCATCCATCCACCCTATAAAACACTGAGGACAGCGCACAAGACACAGACAAGATGCTAACATGGTGCAATAATGACAAGTGATATTACAGTGCTAGACATCACAGTGAGTGAGTGAATAGAATTTAACGTCGCTTTCAACAATATATCAGCTAGATCACGACAAACCAACTAAGCATCACCCCAGCCCAGTTGTGTTCCTGCTACTTCAACGAAGAAATCTTTGAAGTAGCATGGAACCAGACACCCTCCATCCACCCTATAAAACACTGAGGACAGCGCACAAGACACAGACAGGACGCTTACATGGTGCAATAAAGACAAGTGATATTACAGTGCTAGACATCACATTATCAAGTTCCTGTTGATTCTCAGCAAAATGTATTGAAGCAACAGGAACCTGACCCCACCCAACCACCCACTGTAATATCTGAGACACATGACCTAATTTATGCACTGACTGGGCACTTGTTGGTGTTGATGAATGAACACAATTGTTATCATGACGCAACAGCTGACGCTCACAAAATATTTAAACGTCAGATGGGCTCTATCTTCTCTATCTCTGTTGTTTGTCATCGTGAAATGACTGTGACTGGGCACATTGTCTGTGCCAAACTTTACCCACGTTGATAGTTAGCAACATTGTTTGTGTCAAACATTATCCTTGTTAATAGTTGACAACAATAAATATATAAGAGAAGTGAGAAATATATCAGAAGAGAGACATGTCATCAGCAATTCTCTGACATTCATCATGCATTCATTCATGCATTCATTCTGCCCAGTACACTGGGGGGAGCTACTCTGCAACATGCAATAAGGAAGTCTCCAAACTGTGATGGTAAGAGTATTTGCTCCTGTCCGCCAGTGGGCGTTTGAGTCGGATAGGACAAAACCTATACAATGTATCGCTCTTGTAGCAACGTTATATTGTGACGTCATGCGACAATCGGATATAAAGATGGCATCATGACGTAAAACAAAGGGCATTACGCTTTATCTAATGACGTCGTTGGCGTTACAATAGAAAATGTCGTCTTGAACGTGGATATGTGCAAATACAAAATATTAAATTGACAAGGGTGATCTGTCATGCCACCCAACTCAATTTTGAAGTTCTTGGAAATGCCGTTTGCTCCATTGATGTCACTATTTCAGGCCGCCCTATCTCTTTACATGTTATCCAGTCCACCTTTTGTCCCCCCTGACTCGAGCGCCTACTAGCGGGCAAGGGCAAATTACTCGTAGACTGACAGTTCGGAGACTCCGCTATTAGCTGAACCTTTTCAAGGCAGCAGGTCTACAAAGTGAAGATAAAGAACAGTGAGGTTCAAAGTGGCCTAAAGTTCAAGCAAACATGTGGTTTGGGTTCCCTCTTGTGAACGTCCCCCTGGTCACCTGTTTGTTTTCTTTTTTCAAATTTATACTGGATTATCATGTTGTTGGAAACACTGACATCTGTCGTTTTATTACATGAAAATGTTCTGGATTGGTGAGTGAATAAAACAGGTCGCCAATATAGCGAGTACATTTTTAGCCTTACTCGCCAGATGGCTACCAACTGAAATAAAACACTTGTGAACACTGAACTACCCTGTCACTCTGTCCAAGGTGCAGCTATGAGCTGAAATTATAGCTAAGACAATAACCAATCACATTCAGAAGGACATTCTAGTTTTGCGCACACCGGCTAACATTTGGAAATGGGAGATTAGTGTCTGTGTCAATGCGGCAATCCAACTTTTGCAGGGGTTACTATTCCAGTGAAGGCATGATGCAGATTCCACTGTTTGCAGGATACAGCAATTCATAGCATACACAAGTAGAGAACAGCAAAGTTTCATTGCTCGAGTCAGATAGAAAACTGGAGCGCAAATCTACTCTGCCATGGTCATTTCATTTTTGCAGAATTTAGCAAAAGAATATGTACACAGTTTTCAAAATAACCTTTTTCAAGTGTAGTGATATAAGAGACTAATATACCGTTTCTACAGCTTTCATCAATGGCGTCTTTCCCTCATCTTCCTCATTCACCCAGTTGGGGTCTGCTCCGTGTGCGAGGGCCTCCAACATGACAGGTAAGTTACGAGCCTGGGCCGCTTTGTAGAGGAGTGTATTAGGGTCCAGTTTACTGACATCCTCCCACGACGTCGTTGATTTCCCATCATCAGTCTCCTCATCCTCCTCCTCCTCAAATGAATCCTCAGAGCTTTCCAGATCTAAACCTATAACAATGGTAACCATATCTATGTAACCATGGTAATACTTCAGCTATAGCAACATGTCACCATATCAAGCAGTAACCATGGTAACCATATCTATGTAACCATGGTAATACTTCAGTTATAGCAACATGTCACCATATCAAGCAGTAACCATGGTAACCATATCTATGTAACCATGGCAATACTTCAGCTATAGCAACATGTCACCATATCAAGCAGTAACCATGGTAACCATATCTATGTAACCATGGCAATACTTCAGCTATAGCAACATGTCACCATATCAAGCAGTAACCATGGTAACCATATCTATGTAACCATGGTAATACTTTAGTTATGGCAACAAGTCACCAGAAAGTAAGTGATTAAGTGAGTAGGACTTAACATCTTTCAGTATATGACACGATGTTTGGGTTTTATTCCTTTTTACACTCAGAAACCCCACGGGTGGGGTCCCATTCTTCATTCCACCCGGCAAATGGCATACAACCATAGTGCATGCAACCATCAGTTGAAATCCTCATAATCATGTAGGCCTAAACATGGATAAACATGTATGTTGTTTAAAGTAAAGAAACTACTTGAGTAAATTTCTCTGTAAAACCTAAGACCTGAATGATTGGAGTAAACGGTAATTATAAAAATGCAAAATAAACCGTATTAGGGCTGTTCCATTTAAAAAGGTATGGGAGGGGCGGAAGGCAGCTTTGAATTATACCCCACCACCAATAGAAATTTTATTGGCCTTCCCGATGTTGTAACATGGATTGAAGGGAATTTCCTCCCATGACCCATAGAATAAAAAAATTAGTGCCTTCCTCCCCTCCCATACCTTTTTAAATGGAACAGCCCTTAGACAAAAACAGGATTACTCACTCCTGTTAATATCTGCTTTCAAAATATCTGTACCAAACACGAGAACGTCCTGCGAACTCCCGCCGATGCCGCTGTCGTTGTCTTTATTGGTGCTGCCACCTGATGACACAGACAAGACAGCTGTAAATGGAGAAAATAACAAACGTCTGGCACAACAAGACAAGCACACATGTGGAGGAAAGAAGAGTGGTGAGAAAGGAGCAGGTGTGGGCTGGGTATATTACCCGGATTTCTTCCCGCCCCATCATGCATTGAAAGCGAGTTTGGACAGTTAAGACAAGTTTCTTGTTGGGGGAAGTCTAAATGAAATACCTGATATCTTATGATTTCATATGAATTTCATATAAATATGAATGACCATGAGGTGAAATGTGTTCCTAACTACACGTACACTCTAATCGTGATTCTTCATGCAAGCATATGCAGATCCAGGGCATGATTTAGACTTTTAGTTTGGACACTCATGTGATTGGTAGCTGGCAAGGCATGGTGAAACAGGCCACGGTGTGAGACTGTCGAAAAGTGCTATAGGAGTATTAAATGCTCTAAAATACAACCTGGTTGCTTGATTTTTAGCAACATTACAACATTACTATTTGTTTTCAGCATGTTCAGAGCAAAAACCCCATTATAACTGGATTAAACGATCTGAACCAGGCCCTGACATCACAGCTGTACATAATATAACTGCCACTTCCAATTGTTTCACTTAAAGATGTAATCAGCCTCAAAATGGATGGATTTTGTAAACTCTCCCCTGTGCGTTTTTTCAGCAGCGAAGATTACCAAAGCATCGTATGTATTATATTTGATGATAGTAGGATCGTCATATACAACGAATGCAAGAATATCTTGTCAGATAAATTTGTAATTCTGTCCGCTTCAACGGCTTTTCTGTCTCGCCATTGAGAGTGTGTTGTGCGCGGAGAGGAAAATGACGTCACTACGTGACGTATGAGTGACGTAGCGACGCTCACGAATTCAAATGCTGCACAGCTGCAGCCAGGGGATAACGTCATGGCTCGTGCCTACGGTTCGGTAATGTCGCACAGCATACGTTGGTAGAATGCACCGTACGTGTATACGCTTGTTGACACGGCCGTGGAAAAATAAACGGCATGCCATGCCGTTTATTTTTAAAGATCAATTCCTTCTATTTTCTCGTGAATGGTAGAAACAAGCTTAGTTTTTTGTGGTCAAATGTGTTTCATTTCGTACCTGTTGTAACATATGTCACTTTCGCTGAGTTTGAGAGACATCGATTTCAGCCCAGATTTGAGGCTGATTACATCTTTAAAGCACCACAGACTATACCTATTTAAAAGTGTTATCCTAAAGAAAATTCTATGTTTTATAAAGCTGTTTCTTTTTCTTTTTTTCACAATTGTAATGGTACAAACACATACAATTTATATCTGAATTGAAAAGATAAATGAACAATACTATTGTGTGTCTCAACAAATCTATTGAGAAATTTTTGTCCGATTTTATGAGAAATGTATTGTTGTGTTCTGAAACTTATGTCACCAGTAGTAAAATGTAAATATTATAGTAGTCAGTCAAAATATTATCAAACAGCACCCAGTAGAACTATCTGTTTGAACATTTTCTGCTTTGGGTGGTCATTCTCTGGGCTGAATTTTGACGTCGCCAAGGCTGACTGGCTGACTGACTGGCACAATTATGTGCAAAGGTGTGAGAGTTTGTCATTTTGATGTTGTGACGTCAGGATCAACGCTATGACGTTGCTACTGTGGCCAGTATTGATACATTGTCTTTGTAGCATCACACTGTGACATCATGGCATTACTGTTGATTTGTGACATTGTGGAACTGTAGAAATTCCATGAATGGAATAGAATGCTCATCAAACCTACGAGTATTGGACTGGTCCAAATCAACAATGGCTGACGTCAAAATTTAACCCAGAGAATGACCACCCAAAACAGAAAATGTTTCAAACAGATAGTTCCACTAGATGTTGTTTGCTACTATTTTGAATGAATACTATAATACATGAGCAGTGTGACTAACGTCACAGGACCTACGAAGTACAGTAGGCATTAGGACTCGAACGCGAACTGAACTCTTGGAAATCCCCACCCCCAGTTGAAATCCTGCCTATATTAAGATGGGCACCGCCCAAGTCAGAATCGCCACTGATTTTCATCAAAAATCACCAGAAATTTCCATCAAAAATAGGTCAGCTCAGAACTTGTTGGTAACAGTCTCCTAATGCGCCTTCATTCCAAAATAAATAACGATCACCGATTTAATTTTACATTTTTTTTTTAAAGGAAACAGATTGAATAATATAGGTTCACTAGATTTCAAGCTTTACGTGTGAAAATACATCTACATCTCTTTAGTGGTTTTTAGTGCCCTTGTCCAGGATCAAAACAACTTTTTAAATCACATTATTTTCCCAACAATACACCAAATTTTTATATATAGTACTATAGTATAGAAAGGTAGCATTTATGTAGTTTACGGTAATTCAACTCGAGACCAACACCTTCTATGCACAAGATAATGATGATTCTATGTGATTCTCCTGAGCATAACCGGTACAAAGACGAATAAATAGCGTCTCTACATCACGTTGTTATCTAGATATATGAGACAACACATTTTGGGTATCGGCAATCTGATGAATGTACTATTCCGGTTTCCTTGTTTCACATTATATTCTATGGCAGTTGATCGGTGATTTTCTTTATGATAAACGTTAAACCACCTCGGCTTCGTTGTGCAAACAGCGCTGAATTTTTGAGGGTATATGCAGTAGGGTATTTTTAGCCGGAGAGTAACTGATAGGCCTACTCATTAAATGCGATAAAACGCTGGAGCAAAACGGACCACAGTTTTCTTGGCAATGATGACATGTTTGGATGTGAAACAGGATACACGTTACAGGCTACAGCTTACATATATATAACAATATACTGAAGTGTTAATTATAAATCTAATTTTAATCAGAATTATTTTAGATCAGAACTTGCTGGTAACAATGCCCTAATGCACGTTCATGCCAAAAATCAAGGTTCTAATGTCAACGGTTCTCCTTATTTTGCCGACGAAAGGATTCGGATGGACTCACTCATTACCGGACAATTTGCGATCTGTAGCCTACTTCGTAGGAATTTGCATTGTACCAATGACATAAGTTTCAGAACACATCAATTTTTGTTTCTCCAAAAATCAAACAAAATGTTCTCAATAGATTAGTTGGGACACACAATAAATTCTTGTGGCGTCTACAATCTAAAATCCTTGAGCTCCACTGATAAGTTTGATGTAAAACTACTCATGTACTACAGTCCAAATATGATTACATTGTTTATTATGTGTGAGAAATTATGCAGTCCCAATATAGGCAGATACAGAATGGTGCAAAATATGAGAACATCTAGGCCTGAACCAGATTGAGCTTGAAAACCCTTGACCAGATATGTTATTATTGATACATCTGCTTCCCTTCAATTGGCCAACCAAGCTCGATCCATCACAATGGGATCATCATTGCCAATAGGCACGATACGATGGCGTAATCATGTAAGGACTAATTCTCTATTCTAACATTTACTAACATAGCTGCTGCTACAAGCTCATGCTAGCTAACTAATTCAATCATTCTGAACCCATAAAAGGATGTGAGCATAGAATTTCTGTTGTAATTTTGTCCTGACAACTACATGTAGACAGAGTAACTGTTTACCATTCACAGGTGAACTGGAAAGCATAAGGTTGAACTATTTTGAGTGAGTATGATTTAACGTCGCTTTCAACGGTCTTTCAGTGCTATAACATGGTTTGTTTGGGTCCTTTTACTTTTTACACCCAGGAATCCCATGGATACTGTCTCATTCCTTTATATACATTCAACCTGGGACCCACAATTAGGGTCCTGTTCAACCTGGGACCCACAATTAAGGTCCTGTTCAACCTGGGACCCACAATTAGGGTCCTGTTCAACCTGGGACCCACAATTAGGGTCCTGTTCAACCTGGGACCCACAATTAGGGTCCTGTTCAACCTGGGACCCACAATTAGGGTCCTGTTCAACCTGGGACCCACAATTAAGGTCCTGTTCAACCTGGGACCCACAATTAGGGTCCTGTTCAACCTGGGACCCACAATTAGGGTCCTGTTCAACCTGGGACCCACAATTAGGGTCCTGTTCAACCTGGGACCCACAATTAGGGTCCTGTTCAACCTGGGACCCACAATTAGGGTCCTGTTCAACCTGGGACCCACAATTAGGGTCCTGTTCCTTTAAACACCAGGGAACAATTTTGAATGCGTGCGTGAATACCATTTAATGTCATATTTAACAGTTATCCTGTGATATTATGATACTGTGTGTCCATGTTCTGCCACACTGAAGTCCAAAGCTGTGTGCAGTCACATGTATGTGTGATACTGACCAATACAAATTACATTGTTAAGGGAAGTAACTCGGTTAGTTGCTGCATATGCATATAAAAGTGGAAATAATTGGAACAAGGCTTTGTACAACACAGACTAATGATCAAGTGCTAAACTATATCATGAACCGGGAAAAGCACGGAGACCTCTGCCCTGTGAGGTATTGAAACAAGCAGTTGATGGCAACAAATAATAACCTGCACGATACCAACAATCCAATCAGATTAGTTCATTCTTCACATAATTTGAGCTAGAGACTTCTGTTTCATGACCACATGTATGTGTGATGTAAGTTTGGTGTATCAAAAGGCAGATTCATTCTTGATACAGTGTAACTATAACACTGTTATTGGAGAACCAAATTTGAACCACCTTATAGACTTTTAGACTTATAAAGATTTAAAATTATATGCATTTATTATTTTGGGGGATAACATAGAACCCGCCTTATATCGGGATCAGTGCTATGTTGAGGCACCTAAAAGTGAGACTAGACAGTATATGATGATAATGAGAAACCAGATGGATGAACAGACATATTTTGGTTGTACATTACCAGATGTGCATCTAGTTCAGGTTCAGTAAGAATAGGCCTTATCATATCTTAAATATGATGGTAATAAGCAGTGAGCAACAAATGGACAAATTTGACCCAATGACCCAGAAAAATTAGGTCAATCTCGCCGATTTTCGATAGGCTTCTGCTCTAAAGACCACATGCATTGGTGAATTAAGCTTGCATGGTGCTCCTATGCATAGTCATACTTGAGATATGATAGTAACAATCAGTTCATCATAAGTTGACACAGTCTGACCTGGGGAAATTTGAGTCAATCTCACTGGTAGGCTTTTGCTCTATGACCACATGCATGTGTGCTGTAATTTTGGTTCTCCTTAAGCATAGTCATTCTTGAGATATGGTGGCAACGAGAAAATGGATATGGACAGATGGATTTACATGACGACAACAATACCCCAGACGGATATACATGACGACAACAATACCAAAGTCAATTTTGGCCAATGTGTAAAAACTAAACAAACTAAAACTCGAGCATTATATATGTATAACAAAATTGTCTACCAAAAATCGAGCAACAATCCAAATTAGGTTATATGTTTTGTATCTGTAACTCTTGATCGGTAAGGTGGTTATAACCTTTCCCAAAATTTTGAATTTGAATAGAAAAGTTGCTATCCATAATAAACGCTCTTCTAGTTTAGTTCCCAAGCTTCTAGTGTGTTACTGAAGGATTAAATACTGATAAACATGCTAGCCATGCTACACAAAATAATAATACAGGTCAAAGACAATACATACATGCACTTGTGAAGTATGAAACTGAAGCAGAAAGAGAAATACAGCCACATAGGAGAGATAACCAACACAAGGGAGATACCCAAAACATGGGGAGATAACCCAACATAGGCGAGATAACCAACACAGAAGAGATAACCAACACCATAAAAACCAATTGTTACAGAGACGAAAATTAATGTCAACAAATGGCATGTAAACAAACGGAATGAATAAAATGAAATAAAGACAAAATATTGCAAATCAGTCTGATGAAAGAAAGAGAGCCAATAAATATGAAATTATAAGATAGGACAGTTCTATGGGCTATGTATTGTGTCCTCTATTGTGTTTCTTATCATGCAAAATAGTTACATCTTCCATCTGTCATTTTATTTACAGGAAGGTCAAAACTGAATATTAACTCTGTTATGCCCTCATTGGATTGCTGACTACTCTATGTAACATAGATGAATGTAAGCAAAGTGAGTAATTATTTTCTATGTATCCCAATTCTCATAATCACATTGTCTATAGAGAACTCTACATGTATGGATAATTGCTATGCACGCGTTCTATCCAATCAGATGTGGAAAGCTAATGTGCTAAGGTTTACCTTCCATAAGGCCACTGGTCACATCTAACTTGTCTTCATCCGATTCTGGAGTGTCTTTTTCCTTGGACAGCGACCTTGCCGGTGACCTTCGGGTTTTCCGACACACACTCCAGCCTCGTATCTTAGGTCCACCAGGTGAGCGGTCTGACGGTCCAGGTAGTTTGGAGACGAAAGCTTTCTGTACGTACTTAGCTTTGATCCAGGCCTCTCTCACAGACCTACATGTACATGAATATATATACATGGTGGACTTTACAATGAACAGTGAAGTATTGCACTCAATCAGGGCTGCATCTAGAGCCAATTTAGTTCCGGAAAACGTATGGGCACCAAAAACTGCTGACGCCCAAACTTAAATGAATAAAATTGGAAGGATTTTTGAAGGAAATACTCACACAAAAAGCTTCTGAGAGCCTCAATATCGATTGGATTGCATATACTTCACGGCTCTGTTATTCGAGAATGATGAAACTCCATGCCTTGAGACTTTTCTGAGTATACAATATAATATTGTACTTCATGCCAACTGAACAATTTCTTGTATATGTGATATTTTATTTTTGGCACTTCTACTGCACCTGTTCTGGGGCTATTTACCCACCTAAACATACGTGGTCCTTTCCATCTATCTTCAGTTTTACACCAAAATATGGGAATGAACTAATATTTACTCAATTATGAAGACAAATGCCAAGAAGAATACCGTGAAGAGATGTGACAAACATTACTTCGATAAACTTGGAGCAATCCCAGATAGCATATACATATCCTGATGTGGTATGGAAAACAGAACTGTAGCTTGTGGAGTAATGTATCACAACTTAGGGCCGGCTTGGTGGCTACAGTCCATGCAACATATTCGTATTGCATAAATGTACCATTCATCATTAACCTCTAATCTGATTAAAACCAGATCTACAATAACTGCTCCTCATATTTACCTGTCGCTCGTGTAGATCTGAGACCAACACCCCTGTTTCTGCATTCTGAGTATTGACCAATCACAGAGCTTCTCAATGATTTGGGGATGTTTGTTTGAAAACATCAAGGTAAGGCCACAACTGTGTGGGGAAGACGGGTTGACTTCGAGATATTATGAACAGAGAAATGTCTCTGGAAATTGATTGATATATCTAAATTATATTAATATTAAACAAATATCATCATGGTTTCTAGAGAATAAAAGATTAATCTAATATATGAGATGATGAGTTTTACACCTGATGTCCCCTCACTGCAAAGTGAGATGGGTCAGACGCGTGACCTTGATAAGTAGACAGCTAGGTTTCTGAACACAGAATCTCGGGTCTTGTTCACAGATCTTAAATCAGCGACATTTAAGATGGGGAGCATTTTTTTTACATCTGGTTTTAATCAGATAACCTCTTACATAAATCTTACTGTTCATCACTACTGTACTGTATGTTCGCTTTCAAGACTACCGGTCTGCTACCTCCTATTTTTGTGGG
The DNA here is from genome assembly GCA_036873755.1 of Hanleya hanleyi. Lineage (NCBI taxonomy): Eukaryota > Metazoa > Mollusca > Polyplacophora > Lepidopleurida > Hanleyidae > Hanleya > Hanleya hanleyi. The sequence continues at coordinate 47,524 of JAVTVY010043904.1, forward strand.
AGGCCCGTTGGCCGAGTGGTTTGGATCGCCGACATACAGTGTTGGCGATTAGGTGCCCGACTCTGGGGTCGCTGGTTCGAATCCCGCATGGGACTCGACCAATTTTCCAGCACTAGAATTTGTGCTATTCTAAGATAGTGTTATCCCAAAAATAACGAAAATACTGTTCATCACTAACCGCTTATGGACTGCGAAAATAAACAGTTCATCACTAACCTCTTACATAAATCAACCATTCACTAACCTCTTACACTCAGGAGTAGCATGTACTGCTACTGACTCATCCACTTTGGCATCATAGATTTTGTTAACAACATCATTTCCCAACTCTGCCATCACCTTCAGCAGCTCTGGTTCCCAGGTGTCCAGAGTAATAGAACGAACCTTAGTCACATGGACCCCCAGACTCCTGTAATACAATATTTGGGTAATACAGAAACTTGTGGATATTTAGATTAAGAATTAGATGCACTGGTTAAGCATACATTCGGTCACTGAGAATATAGCACCGGCATCATCAGGTATACCATATTCATGTATACTGGCTTATTCAGCAGCTGAAGATTGTATTGGTTTTCCAGGTATTCTTATCAGCTCCTGCTCAATGTAAATAAAAAATTAGCAGTAAATTCAGCAAAATACAATACACCTGTGAGGGGATTTGTTTCACCTGCAAGGTGGGCTTGTTTCACCTGCAAGAGAGACTTGTTTCACCTGTGAGGGGACTAGTTTCACCTGAGATAATTGCTTGTTTCATCTGTGAGGGAAATTTGTTCCACCTGTGAGAGACTTGTTTCACCTGTGAGGGGTCTTGTTTCACCTATGAGGGGAACTTGTTCCACCTGAGAGGGGGACTTGTGCGATGGTGACTTACACTTCATGTATAGATCTGTCAAAATACAGACTGGCTTTACCCAGGAAAGAAGAAAAGCGACCTGACTTGAGTACTGAAGAGTAGAATTCAAATAAATCTGACTAAATCAAACATGTTGACTGTAAATTCCCAGTAATCATTTGAGCTTACCTGTGAAATCCTGAACACTCAATACAGAGAGTGATCCCTAGGTTAATACTGGCCCAGCGAGGTTCAGGGGATCCACAGTCACAACACCGACTGTTACCAGGTAATGATAACAACTGACCCATCCGGCTACAATATTCAAACACATAATACCCACAAATTACAAATATTACAAATAGATATATGTAGATATACCAGACGTTATCATGTCAGACCAGTCATCTACTCCTCTCCTTGATACAATTCTTAAGGCAAGCAGGTGACCAAATTGACTTCATCACAATATTGAACAATGGAGGGATCTGACAATCTGTCTACCTCTCACAGGGAGACCTGAACATCGTAAATGAATTATTTGTTTATCATTTCTATTCTTCTTCATTTAATTCTGTTAATTGTAGAGATATGAAGCATGGAACTTGTGAAGAACCTCTACACCTCCAGGGTATTCAAATAGAGGCATTCTGATACAGATATGGGTAAAAAGTTTCCTTCATCTTGCCCAAGAAGAAATGGGTCAAACACCTTGAATACTGACCCAGAAAAATAGGTCACTCATATTCTGTGATATCATGGTTTGTGAACAGATGCAAAGTGGTATAAATCTAGAGAAACTGGCCAAAGTCATTCTCATGATAAGGCGGTAACGAGAAGTCGATAATACATGTAAATTATTAAAAGCTAGTTTCACCCGATGACCTGGCTAAAATGGGTTCGTGACCAGATGTTCATCTGTGTAACACCTACTGTATATGTCTCAGTTAGGTCTCTTGGTTTAATGATGTCAGGTCTGCTGACTGTAATTGAGGAGATATTTTACTTGACCCAAAGTATGTTTCATAAACACACAAATCAGAGCTATTATATTTGTTAGCCTCAAATTTGAGATTGTGTGCACATGTAATTAACCAGATGTCTCTTCATTCACTTACACTTGTGATTTAGTCTGTTTTGGCTGTTGTGTGGGTGTACTATCTCCCTTTACCACTTCAGCATTGGCACCAGTTTGGGGGCTTTCAGCAACTTCATCCTGTTTAAAGCCAAATCATATTACTCGAGATAACCAGATTGGCCGATGTTGTATAATTTACGACATTGGATTTACTGATATTTGTCAAAGTACAGGTAGCAAAACCTGGATGTAACAAGAACTGCTGTATTCAGTGAACACGTGCTAAAAATTCTCAGTAAAAGTTACTCCATGCATTAAATACTTTCCCAGTTCCAGACATATTGGTATTGAGTTCATGAAAACCCGAGCGGTTGAAGTCACCCAACTTTGAAACAATTGATTTGGCCTGGAATCGTAACATTCATTACCCGGCATGGAGAGCGATCCCAAGTGAGATCCAGTGGCAAGGTACCCACAACTACCGAATTTGTCGTAATCCGGTCTGGTTTCAGAAGTTAGTGTCCGGAAACAAACTTTTAACTTGGACCACTGGTGGCGTCACCGAAAAGTGGATCGGCATGAAAAACCCAAGAGAGATCTTGAGGCAAGGTACACATACCCACATACCAAATTTGAAAAGAATCTGTTCAGTATTCAAAAGTGATTGTCCGGAAACAAAAGTGCCACTTTTAGGGCCGGATTGACGTGAAAAACAATCCCAAGCTACATGTTGAGGCGAGGTGCCCCCATACGAAATTTGAAAAGAATCTGTTCAGTTTTTCAAGACATATTGTCCGGAAACAAAATTTTAACTTGGCCCCCAGGTGGATCGATACTTCATGTAAGCACTATTGTCCTTTGTCTTTGTGTCGTTGAAAAGGCTCAGGTCTAGACACATTGTTGTCCCCAGATATAAAGTATGAACCCCCAGGTGGCGCCACCTATACATTGATGGGCGTGAAAAACAATCTTAGAGATCTTGAGACCAAATTTGAAAATACATTAAGTTTTTCAGAAGTTATTTTTTTCATTAAAATTTGCATATTGTAAAGGGGTGATTGTGCAACATTGTAATGATTTCTCAACTATGTTTTATTGTTGTTGACGAACAGACAGACCCCAATACTATAGTCCCCCTTTAGCCCTTCGGGTTTCAGGGGACAAAAGTCTGTGATTGCGGATTTTCTGATAAGGTGTACTGGTGACGTCGCCAACTTAATATCAGAATATTTTCAGACTTTAGAGGAGATTTCAACTGCTTGTATAATATTGATAATTTATAACATTATGCACACTATACAAGTTTGTTGTTTGTTTTGGCAAAACAGAAAATATACCACAACAACAGGTTACTGTTGGTCTTATTCAGAAAATTAGAGAGGTTATGAAATTTAATTACTTATTATACTTATTGAGTAACAAGGATCCACGGGATTCATAGTCATTGAAAATAACTCTGACAGTTTCAGAAACAAAACGGAGACAATTGGTTGTCAGTTATTTTGGCACCTTGGAGAAATCAAGCGAGGTCTAACATGTGGATACAGCCACTCGTAGGGAGGGGAGACCATGTACATTGAAGGGAATGAGTGAACTGTTTATGAAGTCTAACCTCTGGGTCCTGTGAATGCATAGTGTCCCTGTAGGCCCGGTTCACCCCGTCCTGTATGGCTGTTATCCACAGCTGACACTCTTGATCAGAGTCGGACTGCAACGTATGCGACCTGAATAAAATACAACATAAATCTTGCATTAGTATATGAATCTGTCCGTCGAAGGTTCACTCGTTTGCTGACAATTTTATTATGCAAAATGGTACTTCGGAGTAATGTAGAAAATTTCATCGTTGTCATAGAAATACTTGACTGATTTTGATTAATGTAATTGCTATACTGGAAAAATCCCTTGTGTAAAAAAACTAAGAATTGACAAACTCGTCTGTTCAGCATATTTTGCCTGCTTATTATAAACTTGTGCATGTCTTTATTATAAACTTGTGCAGGTCTTATTATAAACTTGTGTATGTCTTATTATAAACCTGTGCATGTCTGATTATAAACTTGTGTATGTCTTATTATAAACCTGTGCATGTCTTATTATAAACTTGTATATGTCTTATTATAAACTTGTGCAGGTAGTCTTATTATAAACTTGTGTGTGTCTTATTATAAACTTGTGTATGTCTTATTATAAACCTGTGCATGTCTTATTATAAACCTGTGCATGTCTTATTATAAACCTGTGCATGTCTTATTATAAACTTGTGTGTGTCTTATTATAAACTTGTGTATGTCTTATTATAAACCTGTGCATGTCTTATTATAAACCTGTGCATGTCTTATTATAAACCTGTGCATGTCTTATTATAAACTTGTGTATGTCTTATTATAAACCTGTGCATGTCTTATTATAAACTTGTGTATGTCTTATTATAAAGTTGTGCATGTCTTATTATAAACTTGTGCATGTCTTATTATAAACTTGTGCATGTCTTATTATAAACTTGTGTATGTCTTATTATAAACCTGTGCATGTCTTGCAATCACGTTTTAGCAGATTGACAGAACAGAATTTAGCCTATTGGTTCATACAAGTTTGAGCAAATTTCACGTTTCAACAAATAAAGTGAACCTGCGTCTGTAACAGATACGCATTCTAATCCAAGGGGTCTTTTATCAAGCACTCAACGAAAAATTATTAAAGGTCCATAACTAAAATCTGCTTTTAATAATAGGATTGAAGGCATTACTGGTCCATTGGATGAGGTAACTCTCTATCTTACCTGATGCAGGATTGAAGGCATTACTGGTCCATTGGATGAGGTAACTTCTCTATCTTACCTGACCCAGGATTGAAGGCATTACTGGTCCATTGGATGAGGTAACTCTCTATCTTACCTGATCCAGGATTGAAGGCATTACTGGTCCATTGGATGAGGTAACTCTCTATCTTACCTGATCCAGGATTGAAGGCATTACTGGTCCATTGGATGAGCTAACTTTCTATCTTACCTGATCCAGGATTGAAGGCATTACTGGTCCATTGGATGAGGTAACTCTCTATCTTACCTGATCCAGGATTGAAGGCATTACTGGTCCATTGGATGAGCTAACTCTCTATCTTACCTGATCCAGGATTGAAGGCATTACTGGTCCATTGGATGAGGTAACTCTCTATCTTACCTGATCCAGGATTGAAGGCATTACTGGTCCATTGGATGAGCTAACTCTCTATCTTACCTGATCCAGGATTGAAGGCATTACTGGTCCATTGGATGAGGTAACTCTCTATCTTACCTGATCCAGGATTGAAGGCATTACTGGTCCATTGGATGAGGTAACTCTCTATCTTACCTGATCCAGGATTGAAGGCATTACTGGTCCATTGGATGAGGTAACTCTCTATCTTACCTGACCCAGGATTGAAGGCATTACTGGTCCATTGGATGAGGTAACTCTCTATCTTACCTGGATCCAGCAGGGATTGAAGGCATTACTGGTCCATTGGGATGAGGTAATCCTCTATCTTACCTGGATGCAGGATTGAAGGCATTACTGTCCATTGGATGAGGTAAATTTTCATCTTACCTGACCAGATGAAGGCATTATCAGTCCATTGGATGAGGTAACTCTCTATCTTACCTGACCCAGATTGGAAGGCATTACTGGTCCATTGGATGAGGGTAACTTCTATCTTACCTTGAGATCCAGATTGAAGGCATTACTGGTCCGCTTTGATGAGGTAAACTCTCATCTTACCTCATCTTACTTGATCCAGGATTGAAGGCATTACTGGTCCATTGGATGAGCTAACTCTCTATCTTACCTGATCCAGGATTGAAGGCATTACTGGTCCATTGGATGAGCTAACTCTCTATCTTACCTGATCCAGGATTGAAGGCATTACTGGTCCATTGGATGAGGTAACTCTCTATCTTACCTGATCCAGGATTGAAGGCATTACTGGTCCATTGGATGAGGTAACTCTCTATCTTACCTGATCCAGGATTGAAGGCATTACTGGTCCATTGGATGAGGTAACTCTCTATCTTACCTGACCCAGGATTGAAGGCATTACTGGTCCATTGGATGAGGTAACTCTCTATCTTACCTGATCCAGGATTGAAGGCATTACTGGTCCATTGGATGAGCTAACTCTCTATCTTACCTGATCCAGGATTGAAGGCATTACTGGTCCATTGGATGAGGTAACTCTCTATCTTACCTGATCCAGGATTGAAGGCATTACTGGTCCATTGGATGAGGTAACTCTCTATCTTACCTGATCCAGGATTGAAGGCATTACTGGTCCATTGGATGAGCTAACTCTCTATCTTACCTGATCCAGGATTGAAGGCATTACTGGTCCATTGGATGAGGTAACTCTCTATCTTACCTGATCCAGGATTGAAGGCATTACTGGTCCATTGGATGAGGTAACTCTCTATCTTACCTGATCCAGGATTGAAGGCATTACTGGTCCATTGGATGAGGTAACTCTCTATCTTACCTGATCCAGGATTGAAGGCATTACTGGTCCATTGGATGAGGTAACTCTCTATATTACCTGACCCAGGATTGAAGGCATTACTGGTCCATTGGATGAGGTAACTCTCTATCTTACCTGATCCAGGATTGAAGGCATTACTGGTCCATTGGATGAGGTAACTCTCTATCTTACCTGATCCAGGATTGAAGGCATTACTGGTCCATTGGATGAGGTAACTCTCTATCTTACCTGATCCAGGATTGAAGGCATTACTGGTCCATTGGATGAGGTAACTCTCTATATTACCTGACCCAGGATTTGAAGGCATTACTGGTCCATTTGAAAAGATAAATCTGTATCTTACCTGAACCAGGGTTTGAAGGCATTACTGGTCCATTTGAAGAGGTGAGCCTTGCCAGACCCAGGATTTCAAGACATTACTGGTACTTTTGAAGAGGTAGCACTTTGTCTTACCTGACCCAGCAACTGAAGGCATTACTAGTCCATTTGAAGAGGTAACCCTCAATATTAACGGACCCAGGCTTTGAAGGCATTACTTATTTCATTAGTTACCCAAGGCATTACTGGTCCACTTGAAGAGGTAACCCTATATCTTACCTGACCCAGGATTTGCAGGCAATACTGGTCCGCTTGAAGAGGTAACCCTCAATATTAACTGACCCATGATTTGAAGGCATTACTGGTCCACTTGAAGAGGTAACCCTATATCTTACCTGACCCAGGATTTGAAGGCATTTCTGGTCCTTTTGAAGAGGTGAGCCTTTGTCTTACCGGACCCAGGATTTGAAGGCATTACTGGTCCTTTTTGGAGAGGTGAGCCTTTGTCTTACCGGATCCAGAATTTGAAGGCATTACTGGTCCGTTTCAAGAGATAACAAAGAGGTAACCAGCTGTCTTACCTGACCCAGGATTTGAAGGCATTACTGGTCCGTTTGAAGAGGTAACCCTCTATCTTACAATGGCCATCATCTTGACCAGACTGGGACTGTAACGGGGTGCAAATAGACAACTCCTGAAAAACACCAAATTACATGCATTTAAATCAAATGAAATTTAAGCCGAGGAAGTACATTAAATATTTACAAAATCATGTGTGGTCTTGAATGTGCTATTGGTACTTTGTCATTCTTTGTGATGTAAATGCTACACTCAGTTTACAGGTTTCAGTAATGTGTTAGTTTTCAGAAACATAAACAAGAACAAATAAATCCTGCTGGCAGTACAACAAAATTAGGGCCATGTACATTGTGGCTTTTAGTGTTTCTTTTTTCTTCTTTTTTTTTTTACCACTGTCACATGAACATGAAGTTTAGCTACATGTATGTGTAAACAGTTTTTGACACCTTTCTATGGATGGGGAGATACATACAGCTCAGCGAGCATGATGATCATTATTTGAGAATTGCACGCTTTATATTATTTTCCGGGAAATGGGAATTGTAAGGCTTTGTCAGGGAATTGTAACGTTTTGTCAAGGAATTGCCAAGCTTTGTCCGGGAATTGTCAGGCTTTCCTGGAGAATGGTCTGGAATTGTCAGGCTTTATACCTTGCCAGCGAATGGTCTGGAATTGTCAAGGGAATTTCAGGCTTTGTACTTTGATGGGGAATAATCTTTATCAGGGAATTGTCAGGCTTTAATTTTTCCTGGGGAAGGGGCTGGTATTGTGACTTTGTAAGGGAATGGTCTGGAATTGTCAGGTTTATGTCAAGGAATTGTCAGGCTTTGTACTTTGCCAGGGAATGGTTCAGAATTGCCATGTTTTATCAGGGAATTGTCAGGTTTGTCAGGGAATTTTCAGGCTTTGTATTTTCCTGGGGAATGGACTGGTATTGTCAGGCTTTGTACTTTTGCAAGAAGTGCTTCAGGGATTCATAGACGTCCATTCTTACTACCGTTAAAGAAAATGTCAAAAACTGAATACAGACAGTAAAAGATAGTGCCACGGCACTGTAGCGCTCATCTGGCTATAACTGGAGAAAGTGGCTGCGAGAAATTTTTACTGAAGAACTGCAATAGATGAGTTTCTAACTTGCGTTGTCTCCCCTGAACAAAATGGCAACATAGTCGATTTCACAGGAGGTCAAGCTGTAAATTCATGATTGTAATTGGAGGTTATGGAATAAAGGCAATTATACCAAAATATAATGTGTGATTGTCAGTAAGCTGTATAAGCAATAACCAGAACCAATTTTTATTATGTGATTGCAGTCGTTCGTCCGTCTGTCCACTTCGTGTCCGGACAGTACATTGGACAGTTTTAACCTACGATTCCAATATTTTGTGGGTATATGCACCAGGGGGAGACATGTCGAGTACGAAATATGTGCGACTGGGTTGTTACGATGGCAATGAGATGTAACAGGACATTTTTCCAATGAAAGTAATCTCTGGTGAGGTATGGCCTAACCAAGACATACCCCCATCTGTCTGCGAAGATGTAAAAGATAGTGCCACGGCACTGTAGGTCATCTGTCTGTAACTGGAGAAAGTAGCTGTGAGAAATTTTTACTAAAGAACTGCAATAGATGAGTTTCTAACTTGTGTTGTCCCCCCTGAACACTATAAAATGATCCATGCAGTTATTTCCTGAGATTTTATGATCAAGTTTCATGGGAAATTCAAGATGCGGCAATATTGGATTTTCGAAATGAACCAAAAAAAGGTATCTTGCACAACTGGATCACAAGGGGAACCTGTGTATCAACATCCATGCAGTAATATCCTAAGAATTCACGATAACAAAATTTCATGGGGAAATCCAAGATGGCCACCTGGTGGCCATATTGGATTTTTCAATCAGACCATATATGTTATCCTGCACAGCTAGACCCCAAGGGCAACCTCTGTACCAAATTTGAGAAAGATCCATGCAGTAGTTCCTGAGAAATCACGATAACAATGTTTCATCTGGAAATCCAAGATGGCCGCCTGGTGGCCATATTGGATTTTTCAATCAGACTACAAATTGTATCTTGCGCAACTAGACCCCAAGGGGAACCTCTGTACCAAATTTGAGAACGATCCATGAAGTAGTTCCTGAGAAATCGCGATAATGTTTCATCTGGAAATCCAAGATGGCTGCCTGGTGGTCATATTGGATTTTTCAATCAGACCGCAAATTGTATCTTGCGCAACTAGACCCCAAGGGGAACCTGCGTATCAAATTTGAGAAAGATCCATGCGGTTCTTCCTGATAAATCACGATAACGAAGTTTCATAGGGAAATCCAAGATGGCCGCCTGGTGGCCATATTGGATGTTCGAATCAGAGCAGAAAAGGTATCTTGCACAACTAGACCCCCAAGAGGAACCTGTGTACCAAATTTGAGAAAGATCCATGCAGTAGTTAACGAAAAATAATGATGACAAGATTTCACTGGCAAATTCAAGATGGCCGCCTTGTGGCCATATTGGATTTTTCAATCAGACCACAAATTGTATCTTGCACAACTAGACCCCAAGGGGAACCTCTGTACCAAATTTGAGAAAGACCCATGCAGTACTTCCTGAGAAATCGAGATAACAATGTTTCATCTCGAAATCCAAGATGGCCACCTGGTGGCCATATTGGATTTCTGAATCAGACCACAAAAGTATCTTGCACAACTAGACACGAAGGGGAACCTGTGTATCAAATTTGAGAAAGATCCATGCAGTACTTCCTCATAAATCACGATAACGAAGTTTCATAGGGAAATCCAAGATGGCTGCCTGGTGGCCATATTGGATGTTCGAATCAGAGCCGAAAAGGTATCTTGCACAACTAGACCCCAAGGGAAACCTGTGTACCAAATTTGAGGAAGATCCACAAAGTAGTTCCTGAGAAATTGCAATAACAATGTTTCATGGGGAAATCCAAGATGGCCGCCTGGTGGCCGTATTGGATTTGTGAATCAGACCACAACAGGTATCTTGCACAACTAGACCCCAAGGGGAACCTGTGTACCAAATTTGAGAAAGATCTATGCAGTAGTTCCTGAGAAATCGCGATAACAATGTTTCAATGGCAAATTCAAGATGACCGCCATGGCGGCCATATTTAAAATCGTATCGACATGGCATGAACAAATTCTGGTGTCCTCATTGGGGGGAACATACATGCCAAGTTTCAGCTTAATCGGCCAAGCGGTTTCAGAGAAGAAGATGTTTACGCACAACGCACGACGGACGACGCACGACGGACGACGGACAGTCAAGCCATGACATAAGCCCATCGGGCCTTCGGCCCAGATGAGCTAAAAACTCAAAAGTGTACGTTTTGGGCAAGAAATACTCAATATTTTTGACGAAAACTCAATCCTCGATTGGTGCAAATTTTTTCAATGACGTGAAATCCATCGCCGATCCTTCGAAAATCTGGCTTCGAATGTTTGGGGATTTTCAGTTCTAGAAATAATTGCCAAAGTTTTGCCAATAACACGCTTGATACAGAAAGCGGAAGTAAACTCAGATCACGATGACGACGATATAACGACAGGGTCTCGAATACAGTCATAGGGCGCACACAGTCTGCGACACGTGCTTTACAACAGAAGATTGGCTAACACCAAATCAAGCGCTCCCATTGGTCGCTGATTGACAGGAAATCTGTACAACCTGTGAAGAGCCACTCTGCAGCCCAACATGAACTTGAGCAAGAGACTACATAGACACAACAAACTCCACGTGCTTTCTGTTTCAGTTGGCAGGACGACGGGAATACGAGAACAAATTTCCCATGTGGTTTTCTTCGCTGATAGTAGTGCGATACACTTTGAAATAAAACTACCGGCTGTGTTGTAAAGTTAAAATTTGAAAAGCAAACTCTTTTCATTGACGTACATGACAGAAGGAGCTTATGCGGAGTCCAGTTTTCGTTTTTATACTTTCGCAATTTGTGAATCTCCAAAGACTGACCTGTCAGTATTCACCTTCACACAAACTATATTCAGATTATGATCAAAATATTGCTAAATGCCTGGACCAAAATGATTTAATAATAAAAAATACACTGTTTTATTATAATTATAAAACTTTTTTAATCGTTGTAAGGACGAAAACAGGAATCTTGAATAAAGTGGCGACAGAGTCCATTTAACCCAGGTTCTGGCGGTTGCTTACATTGATGACATCCAGCATTTTGTTAAATTCGGCGTAACCTTTTCACGGAACCTTTGGGTAACGCAGTCAAGTTTGGCGTAACCTAACCAATAGGTTACGCACCTGCAGTACCCGTAACCTTTTTGGGGGTTACGCAATGATCTCTAATGTCATGGCCTGTACCACTGGACTAGATTCTTTTCCATCACACAATGTTTTTAATTTATGTCCAAAGGACCTGGCGCAGTTTGATGGGGATTTGGCCCCCATGAGGTGCGGTTTGGAGTGCCAAAATGAAATATCGCGTTGGAAAGAAATTTTCCGTTAGCTTAAAGAATATTATCTTGTCGTATGCTCAGAGTAATTGTCAGGCACTGGGTCTTCGCGTTTTTAAATAACAACCCATTGAAGAGGTGTACTCGTGCAAAATCGTCTGTTTTGGGGTAAAATAACTACCTTATTTTCTCTATAAACATATGAAGCCAGTCGAGAACCAAAACAAACTTTACACAAAAATATTTGTTGAGTCAATACCTAGTAGCTGTCCAAAGATGATTTTGGTTCTCGACTGGCTTCATATGTAAAATTAAAACTTTATTAGATGTATTCTTTCACGCGGACTGCTGAACAATAAAAGGGATAATCTAGGATAGCACGCCTGTCGCATTGCACGGTGGTGTAATGGATAAGGGCGCGCTATTTTTGAACTTCTTGCATGTCTCGAGCGGGTTCGAATCCCAGAAAGGGCTGGGGATTTTTTTCACAATTTATTGTCACCCCCTTCCTCCACTTCGACGTAGATTCAGAACAGGAGAAATAACACAGTTATTACTTTCATAAATATTGTAACCACTACTATAAAATTGATGTGGATTTTGAAGATATTATTTTTCCGTGCGAATGTGTGTACTTTTATAAAAGTAGCGCAGCATGAAAAGAACCATTTCACCTGCACATAGAGCAAGGAGTATTGGACTCAAGTGAGAGTTTATTAATCTAACTTCTATCTGAATTGTTCACAATAAGCTCTGTATGACACTTGAAACGTGTACGACTCTGTATCAGGCTTTATACAGGTGAAATCGACAATGGTTTGGTCGGTATGTGCATGCTGTGACAAGCGAAGAAAAAAAGGCCAAACGCGCAAAATATATGTTGAACAGTCAAATTGGCGTAATATACCGTATTCGCATAATGGTCTGATCTGCAACTCCTACCGACAGAGGTTCTACAAATGGAAGAGAACTGGATGCCCTCTTGATAATACGACACACCAAGCACTATTAGCTGAATAGGTCAGGCGGTGCCAGGCAAGAGGTCCCCAAAGTAATAACACTGCCAATAGTATCTTGCGCGAAAAGTCACCGACGATGTACTCTTTGCAAGTGCAGTAAGGGTGGATTTATTGTGATGCCAGCCTCAGCTTGATTGGATGTTTTTTTTTTTGCGGCAAGGTGTGTTGGTTCCTGCCTGTTGTAGATGTTGCTCCAAACATCTCGATGGGAAACATCTCAAGATGGGCGAATCGGTCGATGTGATGACACTGCGTCGACAGTTCACAGATATGGATGGGGACGAAATCTCGACACTGCTGGGCATGATGAGAAATCAAGTTGGTAGAAGTAGAAAGCGGAAGATCGACTTGATAAATAAATATCGGTGTTGCCTGTTATAATTGTATATATCGCAAAATAATAATTATTGAAAAAAACAAACAATGTATTATGTGTTTTCATTTATATTTGTGATGTGATTATTCATATATCTGGTGCAAATATCAACGCTCACCATGTAATAATCTGCCATCGACGAGTCAATTCTTTTTAAGATTAATGAAGTTTCACTTTTTCTCGTCCGATCAATGTGAAACGCTGACTGAAAATAGTGTGGCCTTACTAATACGGCAGCGCTTGTAAGATATTTTTCAGTCCACCCAATCTCACTGAAGTCACGTGATTTGTAGTGGGTGGACTGGTAAAATTTGAAAAGGGGGCCAAAAGGCCGCAATAGCGTGCCATATCCTTTAATGTCTTCATTATATTTCTCAAGTTAAACATTAACCAACAGAAAACTTCTTAAAATTTTATTTCAGTATTTCATTATAAATATCTATGATACGTAAGAACTAAATAAAACACGTTACCAGCTTCACCTGAATGCGTTATTAATGTTTAATTATATTTGGATTTGACAGTGAAATGTATCAGAGGTGAAGTGTGCCAGACCTGTTGACAGTTTGTGGGTTTATGTGGTGTTTCACTTCAGTATTACAGAAATTAAATGTTAATATCTTAATTGGTAGGGTGGTAAAAATATCCAAAAACTCAATATCAGCTTGTGGATGGGCCGTAAAAACTTGGAAAAACTCAATTTGAGCATGAAAAAAAACCTCAATATTTTGTATTGGGTAGTAAAAATTTGGACTTCTATGAATCCTTGTGCTTATGGATTTATCAGGCTAGAACAGGCTAGATATGTCATTCGAAAGGTCTGATTATTTAAAGCATCAACTCATTGAATTTTTCATCCTCCAAAATAAGAGATGAATCTGTAGATTGACCTGATTTGTAAAGGACAGACCATACCCTGTACACATACTTTCATAGATGGAGACATTCACACTGTATGTAGTGTATTGGGATTGTTCAATGCACATGAATGATCATTAACATATGCCTGGACTGAACAGGAAATGATACAACATGGAGAAATTAAGGCCCGCATAATTGTCAAACTGAGTACCATTAAGAAGCCTTCCAAACATTCTTGGTACTTTCATAACTATCAACACATGGATGGATGTGAACATATTGTCTCTGACACAGGATAGATGTAAATAAACATTTCAAGATTAAGTACCAGCCGCCCACTGAAACATGTATTTGAAGTAATAAATAACTTGAAAAAGACCAAGTTAGCTGAAAACCTGTTTCTTCAAAAGGCACTAACATGACTAAGAAGCTGGTCATAACTAGCTGAAAATGAAGTAACTGATGAAAAATGAGTTCTTATGCATTTAACTGTAGCCTAGGATAATGGGTACATAAATGACTGATTCAAAGTATATATAGCCTAACCTGCTGTAGTATCGATATGCACCAGGGATTCTATCATTGCATAAACTTTAGTAGTATTCATGACCTGACAGGATTTATTTTTAGGACAAGAAATTCAGAATTCTGAGAAAAAATTACATTAATCGAGGTAAAAACACCTACGTCTATCTCACACGAATTTTGTCAATATCCTGAATATTTTCGTGTAATTCACCTATAGTTTTGGAGAAAAAATGGCGCATTCTGGTGAAATCACTGGGGCATCAGCAGAGGTCCATCCAAATGCAGACGAACAACCAGTGTAAGACTCTCAGGATATTTTCCAGTTGGTGATGTGAACTTCAAAGTATTGATACCCGTTTTTAAAGCCTGCGCCTTTCCGACGAAACTCCACCAAACTCAGTGTTGCAGTTTTACGACACTGATGGCTTTAGACAAGTTTAAAAGGTCGCTCACGAATGCCCGGTTTCAGTTCCAAGATAATCCAGGTACAATCAAAAAGAAAATGTACTGTACATATAAATACCATTATCTATACTTCATTGTCTGTACTGTACATATAAATACCATTATCTATACTTCATTGTATAGTCTGTACATATAAATACCATTATCTATACTTCATTGTATAGTCTGTACATATAAATACCATTATCTATACTTCATTGTCTGTACTGTACATATAAATACCATTATCTATACTTCATTGTCTGTACTGTACATATAAATACCATTATCTATACTTCATTGTATAGTCTGTACATATAAATACCATTATCTATACTTCATTGTATAGTCTGTACATATAAATACCATTATCTATACTTCATTGTCTGTACTGTACATATAAATACCATTATCTATACTTCATTGTATAGTCTGTACATATAAATACCATTATCTATACTTCATTGTCTGTACTGTACATATAAATACCATTATCTATACTTCATTGTATAGTCTGTACATATAAATACCATTATCTATACTTCATTGTCTGTACTGTACATATAAATACCATTATCTATACTTCATTGTATAGTCTGTACATATAAATACCATTATCTATACTTCATTGTCTGTACTGTACATATAAATACCATTATCTATACTTCATTGTATAGTCTGTACATATAAATACCATTATCTATACTTCATTGTCTGTACTGTACATATAAATACCATTATCTATACTTCATTGTCTGTACTGTACATATAAATACCATTATCTATACTTCATTGTATAGTCTGTACATATAAATACCATTATCTATACTTCATTGTCTGTACTGTACATATAAATACCATTATCTATACTTCATTGTCTGTACTGTACATATAAATACCATTATCTATACTTCATTGTATAGTCTGTACATATAAAATACCATTATCTATACTTCATTGTCTGTACTGTACATATAAATACCATTATCTATACTTCATTGTATAGTCTGTACATATAAATACCATTATCTATACTTCATTGTCTGTACTGTACATATAAATACCATTATCTATACTTCATTGTCTGGCCTGTACATATAAATACCATTATCTATACTTCATTGTATAGTCTGTACATATAAATACCATTATCTATACTTCATTGTCTGGCCTGTACATATAAATACCATTATCTATACTTCATTGTATAGCCTGTACATATAAATACCATTATCTATACTTCATTGTCTGTACTGTACATATAAATACCATTATCTATACTTCATTGTATAGCCTGTACATATAAATACCATTATCTATACTTCATTGTCTGGCCTGTACATATAAATACCATTATCTATACTTCATTGTCTGGCCTGTACATATAAATACCATTATCTATACTTCATTGTATAGCCTGTACATATAAATACCATTATCTATACTTCATTGTCTGTACTGTACATATAAATACCATTATCTATACTTCATTGTATAGTCTGTACATATAAATACCATTATCTATACTTCATTGTCTGTACTGTACATATAAATACCATTATCTATACTTCATTGTATAGTCTGTACATATAAATACCATTATCTATACTTCATTGTATAGTCTGTACATATAAATACCATTATCTATACTTCATTGTATAGTCTGTACATATAAATACCATTATCTATACTTCATTGTATAGTCTGTACATATAAATACCATTATCTATACTTCATTGTATAGTCTGTACATATAAATACCATTATCTATACTTCATTGTATAGTCTGTACATATAAATACCATTATCTATACTTCATTGTATAGTCTGTACATATAAATACCATTATCTATACTTCATTGTATAGTCTGTACATATAAATACCATTATCTATACTTCATTGTCTGGCCTGTACATATAAATACCATTATCTATACTTCATTGTCTGGCCTGTACATATAAATACCATTATCTATACTTCATTGTATAGTCTGTACATATAAATACCATTATCTATACTTCATTGTCTGGCCTGTACATATAAATACCATTATCTATACTTCATTGTATAGTCTGTACATATAAATACCATTATCTATACTTCATTGTCTGGCCTGTACATATAAATACCATTATCTATACTTCATTGTCTGGCCTGTACATATAAATACCATTATCTATACTTCATTGTCTGGCCTGTACATATAAATACCATTATCTATACTTCATTGTATAGTCTGTACATATAAATACCTATCTATACTTCATTGTCTGGCCTGTACATATAAATACCATTATCTATACTTCATTGTCTGGCCTGTACATATAAATACCATTATCTATACTTCATTGTATAGTCTGTACATATAAATACCATTATCTATACTTCATTGTCTGGCCTGTACATATAAATACCATTATCTATACTTCATTGTATAGTCTGTACATATAAATACCATTATCTATACTTCATTGTCTGGCCTGTACATATAAATACCATTATCTATACTTCATTGTATAGTCTGTACATATAAATACCATTATCTATACTTCATTGTCTGGCCTGTACATATAAATACCATTATCTATACTTCATTGTCTGGCCTGTACATATAAATACCATTATCTATACTTCATTGTATAGTCTGTACATATAAATACCATTATCTATACTTCATTGTCTGTACTGTACATATAAATACCATTATCTATACTTCATTGTCTGTACTGTACATATAAATACCATTATCTATACTTCATTGTATAGTCTGTACATATAAATACCATTATCTATACTTCATTGTATAGTCTGTACATATAAATACCATTATCTTTACTTCATTGTATAGTCTGTACATATAAATACCATTATCTATACTTCATTGTATAGTCTGTACATATAAATACCATTATCTATACTTCATTGTATAGTCTGTACATATAAATACCATTATCTATACTTCATTGTATAGTCTGTACATATAAATACCATTATCTATACTTCATTGTCTGGCCTGTACATATAAATACCATTATCTATACTTCATTGTATAGCCTGTACATATAAATACCATTATCTATACTTCATTGTCTGTACTGTACATATAAATACCATTATCTATACTTCATTGTATAGCCTGTACATATAAATACCATTATCTATACTTCATTGTCTGGCCTGTACATATAAATACCATTATCTATACTTCATTGTCTGGCCTGTACATATAAATACCATTATCTATACTTCATTGTATAGTCTGTACATATAAATACCATTATCTATACTTCATTGTATAGTCTGTACATATAAATACCATTATCTATACTTCATTGTATAATCTGTACATATAAATACCATTATCTATACTTCATTGTATAGTCTGTACATATAAATACCATTATCTATACTTCATTGTATAGTCTGTACATATAAATACCATTATCTATACTTCATTGTATAGTCTGTACATATAAATACCATTATCTATACTTCATTGTATAGTCTGTACATATAAATACCATTATCTATACTTCATTGTATAGTCTGTGTACATATAAATACCATTATCTATACTTCATTGTCTGGCCTGTACATATAAATACCATTATCTATACTTCATTGTATAGTCTGTACATATAAATACCATTATCTATACTTCATTGTATAGTCTGTACATATAAATACCATTATCTATACTTCATTGTATAATCTGTACATATAAATACCATTATCTATACTTCATTGTATAGTCTGTACATATAAATACCATTATCTATACTTCATTGTATAGTCTGTACATATAAATACCATTATCTATACTTCATTGTATAGTCTGTACATATAAATACCATTATCTATACTTCATTGTCTAGCCTGTACATATATTCTTTCTACCTATTGTAAGTATGTTTTATCATTGCCTTACTCTGTACACGGAGTCGTGCAATAAATATTGATCAATTGACTACTGTCTCAAACAATTTCCAACATACAAGTAAAATGGAATTTCAGTATGGTACTTCATTAATTTCAGACTCAAGGAGCTTAACATACACATGGATCTTAACAATTAGAATTGGTGGAGTTTCAAGATCACAAATATGTTTTCTCAACCACTGTATCATCAGTGCGCAATACAAGCTCCAAGCCAGATGGATCAACACAACACTGTAGTCTGTCCACATGCAGGGTCAAATTATGTATAGGAAGTAGTAAAACTAGGCATGGTAACTCTGAAGGAAATTGTTATTATCCAGATCTAGTACTGGCAGAGTCTGTTCCATTTCTATCATGTTCTATAGACACACTGACTGTACTACTGTGTAGTCTCTGGTCTATGATTGTCCTTTTAGCAGTCTTGACTGCAGGTATGTGGCCAAATATTTACTGGCTCTGCTTGTAATATTTGGGACTGAAATGAACACATACATGTACCATACAAGCAACATCTAAGTATCGAAATGTTGAATCTGCACCAAGCTGACATGCCTGTTGAATAAATCCTCACAAAACTATGGGCCCAATAAAAGAGTGAATTTGTTGTACAACAGTTGAGAACAATGAATCTGCTGTTCTGATAGCCACCCACTGAATGATCAGAAATATGCAGGGTTTTGCTCGTGCTATTAGGTGGCGTGGCTGCAGGGGCGAGTGATGCAGCCAGAACGGAGAGGAAGTAACCAGCAGCCATAAGAGCTTTCTAATATATTTATGCCCGGTCATTGAGAGGCATTATGTTTCTGGTCTTGTCCTTCTGTAATGCTTTTATCTTGTACATACATGTATGTACAATATCCACCTTGAGTTACACTTCACAAATCCTTCTGATATATGATTAAGTTCGTTCACATGTGTTTGTCTCTGTGAATCTGAGGAAGAGTATTGATTTGGGGGTCAAAAAGCAATGTCCTGTAATAATGCTTCAATAAAGCTTCAAATCTTAACTGTATTTATTACTCTTGACCTAGTATTATGCACTTTTATGCCAGGCCTATTCCAGTCGGGTTGCATATGTTTTGACATTGTCCATAATGCTTAAAACCTTGCCTGGAATGATATCTCCAGTATGATCCGCTAAGCATCTCAAAATTACACATGTCTATTGTCTCTAGGTTTGGAAGACAACAAGGACTACATTGTTGCACAAGAGTGGTGACACGAGGTTATTAGATAATTACAGAGGAATAGCTGTAGCGAGTAATGTAGGAAAAGTGTTTACCAAGATTTTGGGAGTAAGGCTCCAGAGAGATGTGGAGAGTAGAGGTCTTTTGGGAGAGATACAGGCGGGTTTTAGGAAAGGTAGGATGTGTCAAGATGACCTCTACGTGCTCACTCAAATTTTGGAGCAAAGAAGGAACCACAAACAGGGATGCTGTGTGGCCTTTCTAGACATTAAGAAAGCATATGATAGAGTGTGGAGGGAGGCACTCTGGGCTGCCTTGGAAGGCCTGGGTTATGGAGGCAAGATACTACACATCATCAAGGATTTATATGCTGGAGTCCGTTTCAAAGTTGTATTTGGGGAGATAGAAACGGATTATATAGATCTGAGGGAAGGATTAAAGCAGGGGTGTGTGTTGTCACTGTTACTCTTTGCGATATATTTAGCGGAGCTAGGAAGACGACTTGAAGGATGCGGGTGGGGTGTGAATCTCGGGAAGCGAATCATTCCTGGGTTGTTTTTTTGCAGATGATATAGTTTTGTTTGCGAAAACAAGGAAAGAATTACAGCTTATCTTGGATATAGTGGGGAAGTTTGGATTTGAAAGGAAGATAATCTATAGCCCAACAAAGAGTTGCGTCATGGTTAGTAGTCAGGTTAAACCAAGGGGGGACAACTGGCAACTTGGGAAGTTAAGTCTGGAGGAGGCGGAAGAACATGTCATGCAGATAGGAGAGGTGGATGAAAATAAGTACCTAGGAATTAGAATGAAGTTAAAAGGGCAAATTTTCAGGGTACAAAAGCAAGAGATGATTGCAAAGGCAAAGAGAATGTTGGGGATAGTCAAGGCTATAAGTACCAGTACATGTAACCGAAGTATGTGCGCAAGAATATTGTGGGAGAGAGTTGCAGTTCCTACAATTTTATATGGGGTAGAAATAGTGGAACTTGATGGGAAAACACTGGCAGTATTGGATTTGGTGGAACTACAGGCAGGGAGATGGATACTAGGGGTGAACCGTATGACTGCAATAGAAGCGATTTATGGAGAACTTGGTTGGAGCAAGATGGCTGACAAAGTAGGAATATTGAAGTTAAACTACTATGGGCGTCTGGTTGGAATGGAGGGGGATAGATGGGCAAAAACTGCTTGGGAGGAAGGTCTCAAAACAGAGAAAAAGACTGGGTGGTTCAAGGAAGTAGAAGCGATAAGCACAAACTATGATGTTAATCTAATTGAAACCGGAAACAGCGAGAGAAGATGGAAAAAAATGGTTTCTGTTAAAGTGGATGAAAAGTGGGTAGAAGAGTGGAAAGATGGGATGGAATGTAAGTCATCCTTGTTTATATATAAGAAGAAAGAGGGTCCATGGAAAGAGAGATATGTAGACTGGGCGGGTGATTTTTCTTGGCTGGCGAAGGCTAGGACAGGGTCGTTGGTCACAAGGAATAGGATGAAACGAAGTCTGGAAGAGAAAAGGTGTAAAACGTGTGGGGTGATGGAAGATATGAAACATGTCTTGTTATATTGTGAAAGGTACAGGGCAAGGAGGGACGAGTTGAGGGGTCAGTTGATAGCTTCACATAATGAAATTAGATGGAGAATGATATGTGGGGATGATGAAGATCTAGCCTTATCAGACTTGTTGGGGCTTGGTGGTAATACTTTGGATAAGACAGAGAGCCGTATCGTATCCAACTTTGTGCAAGATGTGTGGACCATTATAGCGGATATTGAGGCGTTGGGGGAGGCAGAACTGCTGTAGAATGTTAATGTGACAAGACTTTACACTAGGTGCAATGTGAATGATTACTTTGTGAAATGGTTCAACAGTGAAAAGCTGGAGAGGACGGGGAGCAATAGGATACTTAAAAATGTAGGACACAAGGATGAGGATTACCAGGGTGTTGGGGGCAGGAACAATTATTAAAGAAAGTGGGTTGGAGAGAAATTCGATGGGTGATATAGTAAATGCTGGGTGAATGAGGGAGGATGAGTGGATATTGTGAGATTTAATTGTGAGTGTCCGTGGTGATAATTAATCAAGGTTGCCACTAAGAATCGGTCCGAGAAGAGAGAATGAGAGGGCCTGACAGATGGACATATTGTGTGATACTTCTGTAGTTATGGGAATTAAGAGAAGGTATATTGTGTAAAAGGAATGTGGGGATTGAACAGTGTCTATGTCCTACATGATCTGGGTAAATAAGCACAAGGGAAACTACTGGGATATTTGATTGAGGAAATAAGAGGGAATACTGGGTGGAATTAGTATGGCATTGGATTATATGACCTTTAGTGAGCGGATATATAATGGGATATTTCATTGAGGAAAATGAAGGGAAATACTGGTTGAATAACTGGTGTATATGTACCGGTATATGAATGTGTGAAAATACCGAGGTAGCCTATAAGTTATAGACGATTAAGGGAAATAGAGGACGGAATGGGAATATATCAAGGGGAACAGATTTTATTGTCAGTGGCTATGGTATGAGGGAGCATGTGTCATAATCTGTATGATTAGGCACAGTGAATGAGAAATGGTGGGATATTGTATTGAGGAAAATGAGAAATACTGGGTGATATTTATATGGCACTGGTTTTATGATTTCGGGAAATAGGCAAAGTGACGGGAAATACTGGGGTATTTTCGGGGAAAATGAAGAGAAATGGGTGAAATAATTGGTGAATATATAGAGATGATTAAGAGAAATAGAGGTAAGACTAGGGACCTGATCAGGACTAGATGAAACGGAGAAAGATGTAAATAAGATATAATGGGGAATTACCGATGGCTATGCGTTATTGGTACGAGGGAGCATGTGTAGGGCGGTGTGGGGGAACGCGTTTGTACGGTATACTCTGTATAAGGGGAAAAAAGTGGGATATTGCATTGAGGAAAATGAGAAATACTGGGTGAAATTTCCATGGCACTGGATTTATGATTTCGGGAAATAGGGTGAAATATTAAATGTTGAGTGAATGGGGAGGATGAGTGGCTATTGGGAGATTTAATTATGAGTGTCCAGTGTGATAATTAAGTTGCCACTAAGAATCGATCCGGGAATTAAGAGAGAATGAGGGGGCTTGACAGATGGAAATATTATGTGATACGTCTGTAGTTATGGGAATTAAGAGAATGTATATTGTTTAATAGGAATGTGGGGATTAAACATTGTCTATGTGACACTGTTAAGAGGGATCATGTGTAGGGCGGGTTGGGGGAAACGGGTTGCACGGCGTGTTCGCACGACCTGTGCCCATCGCGGTGCGATGGAGTGCCCAAGTACATCCATCCATCCATCCATCCAATGGTAACTTTAGTTGAACTGTGTAACCCTCGATAAATAAAGGTTCTTCTATCTATCTAGCTATGAGCAGAGTATATATATGTGGATATTTGTGTTCAATAGTAATTGTTCAGGGCTTCTTATGCCTTCATCACCACATATGAAGTGAAGCCCTTATGCATGGATGGATGGATGGATGGATGTACTTGGGCACTCCATCGCACCGCGATGGGCACAGGTCGTGCGAACATGCCGTGCAACCCGTTTCCCCCAACCCGCCCTACACATGATCCCTCGTAACATGGCAGGGCATGTGTATCCCTGTGGACACTACTAGAAGGTTCCGAGTTTCAAACATATGTTGGAATCAGGCTCCAGATACTACTTCCCATAGACCAGTTCTCAATGTTGAATTGGAACTTTTGAAATGGGGGAAAGTACCAATTGCTATTGACGCATCTATCCAGTGCCAACTTAATATTGTAGGGCTATGAAAGTCCGTAACTCTTACTGTCAAACGATCTGTACCTAACTCACAGTAAGCATCAAATATGTTTTTCAGTGTGATATGTCAAAACAATTACAAAGAGTGCACTCTAAAACCCTGGCCCAAGAGTGTGTAATCATTCATAATAGGTTGATATAATACATCTGGAGAAGGTCATTTCAGATTCAGTAGCTTTTCCTGGTTGCTCTTTATGAGGTAAACATCCAAACAAACGGGATACTAACAAATTAAGTCCCTAAATGTATCAGACAGAATCGGTCTGACAAGAGAGAACCAGGGGGCTTGACAGAAGGAAATGTTAAGTGATACGTCTATAGTTATGGGAAAAGAAGAGTATAGGGTTGTGTTAGTGAGTGTGTAGAGGCTATCTGGTATAATAAGAATGTGGGGATTACACAGCTCTATTATGTGACACTGATGTGTAGGGCTGGGTGAAGTAAATGGGTTGCATGGCACAATGGAGTGCCCAAGTACATGTACATCCATAACCTGATGATTGAAATGTAAACAGTGATTGAAACTAGTCTACCCTCGCTATAAGGTGCCTTGATATAGTGCTGATTTTGATATAAGGTGGGTGCTGACGTGTCCTCCAAATTAACAAATGCATGTTATTTCAGCCCTTTTATAAGGCTGAAAATCTATAAGGTGGTTCAAATTTGGTCCCTCAATAACAGCGTTGTAGCAAGGTTACACTACTATGAAGGTGAAAAAGATTGAAAAGTAGGTGTCCTATCCTTGCAAGAATAGTAACTTAAATTGTTTGTGTTTTTTTCATCTGAAAAATGATGAAACTCAATTTTGAAGTCTGGAAAGTGCATGAAGTAAATTAGCAGAAAATTCAATTGTTTTTCATACATCCTATCCCGTGTAATAGCAACAAGAATCAGAAAGATCTAGCCAAAACCTAAATTCAAAATTTTCTCCAAACACAATTTAATGTTCCATTCAGGTAAACCTGGTGAAAAAAACAATGCATATTTTAAAAGTTGCATACAAAGAGTAGAAACACGTACTCGCTCAATCGGCCTATTAGTAATGTAAAGGAAAACACATGAAGGGAACCTTTGTTGAACCTGGAAAAACTACCCGACAAGCTGTTTTGCACACGATGTCCCCGGTTTGAAGATCCTTACAGGACGAACTGCCCACTCAATCCATGACTGCGAGATATGCAGACTTAATATATCCAGTTTCGTACAATTTACCTGCCCCAACTACATGGACATGTATTTATTATTTTCAAAATTTTGCAACGTTTTATACTTGTACACATGAGTGAACTACCACCATGTATGTCAGGCTGGATAACTAGAAGATTTATGGTACAGTCATAATGTAATATAATCCTCTTCTTCCTAAATCTTCTCTTTCATGTCTTACTGTTTCACTAAACAACTACATCAAAGACCCAGGACTGGCTGGCCCATGCCACATGCTGTGTGGTATAGAAATAGAAGTGGGTTCTGTGTTAGATAGGAGGCTGGGCCAGTGTATCCTGCGATAATAACTGTACAGAACAAATCTACTGTAGTTAAGTTTTCCCTGATGCACAAAGATTTGATTGCGCAATTCTTACATAAACACTTGTTGGTAGGCTTGATAACCGTAGTTGTGACCTTGAGCCCACTGATATAATTGAGACAGACTTGTATACATCTGGACAAAGATCAACACTGATAGCAATCCCATTATCTGGTTTATAGCTGTGAAAAGATTTCCTTGCTTTTCTGCTTGAATACACACAGACTGCTATAAAAGAGTTCTTCCACTCTGTTTATGCACATGTGTTTTCAGAGTTGGCATTTCCCTTCTCCATAGACCTACCAACTGGGGAGGTGGGGGCAGCTGTATCAGTCATTTCCGGCCACCGAGCAGGGCAGACTAACTTTTTTGTACTCTGTCGACATGTAGAGAAATATTATAGGATTTTATCTAAAAACAAGAATCACAGCAGAGACTGTATGGTGGAGAACAATATGGCACAAGTATTATTTTCCAGTTACTTCAGTGTGTTTTGTGTGCTTCTGTTACGGACTATCAATGCCCAGTCATGTCCGCACGTTTGTTCCTGCAATGATGGTGTCGTGGATTGTGGCGGAAGAGACCTTCGATTTCTACCAGACTTGCCCACTAATGCTATATCTATTCGCCTGGATGATAACAGGATAGAAACACTGCCCTATGATGCTTTCAAGGGAATGGCAGAACTGCAAATACTTACCCTTGCCAGGAACAGACTTCGCACAGTGCCAGCAAATGCTTTCAAAGGTGCAAGTCAACTGATGTCTTTGGACCTAAGTAACAATGAACTGGAAAGCCTCAATACGGATTCATTTAAAGGTCTTCCCCACCTAATCACACTTTCATTAGCCTACAACACCATACCATCACTGGCAGAGTCGCTCAAAAATGTTCCTGATCTTAATTCACTCAATGTCGGCTACAATCGATTAATGGAATTTTCTGAGACAGATTTCCAACAATGTACAAATATCAAGATGATGGACCTGAGCAACAACAACATCAAGAAAATCCACAAGAACACGTTCAAAAATGTTGCCAAACTACGCTATCTTTTCATCCAACACAACCCTCTTGGTGCAGAATTTCCGGAGTTGGATTTTGGTGAATCTCACTTGCAGCTTCTCGACTTCACCAACTGCAGCTTGACACATGTTCCTCGGGTGCTGCCACCTACATTAAGCGACCTGCGTCTCGGACAGAACAGAATCAAAATTGTCAATGAAACGGATATACGGAATATCACACGTCTACAGCTGCTGACACTGAATGATAATGAGATTACAAACGTGATTTACAGGACTTTCCGCGGGATGAAGAACTTAAAGGAGTTATGGCTGAACCATAATAAATTGGTGTACATCCCACGGGACTTACCGTCCAGTCTTCGTAAACTCTATATGGACAATAACCTCATAGATCAAGTCGAAGCAAACCTCTTCAAAAATGACTCCCAGCTGGAGTACCTTTCGATGGAGATGAATAGGATAGAGATGATCTCTGAGGGAACCTTTCATAACCTCAGCGAACTAAAACATCTGGACTTGAAAGCGAACAAACTTCGAGACATCAAGACCGGAACTTTCGATCATTTGCCAAGTTTAGAGTGTCTGGATTTGTCCAACAATCCCATAGAATCCATCGCTGAAGATGCTTTCAATGACCTTGACAATGTGACTAAGTTGAGTATGTCTTATGTGGTGTCTAGCATGACGAAACTTGGTGACAATTTCTTGAGTGCAATGCCCAATGTGGAGACGGTGGAGTTGATTAACAGTCCCGGGCTGGTGATAGGTCTGATGAACATGGTCCAATATCAAAAGTTTGAACCCCTGGGGAAAGTTAAGAGTGTCAACCTTATGTACTCTGACATGAAGACCATGCCGTCACAGGTACGTGACTGGTTTCCACAAATCCACACAATTCTCCTCGACGGCAATCCTTGGGTGTGTGATACCCGGCTCCTCTGGTTACAGGATTGGATCCGCAGTGCGGACATGACCTTCTACACTTCAGAAGCCGTCGTGTGCGACCTGCCAGAAGAGCTGCATGGTCAAAAACTGTGGCAAATCGAAACTAAGAATTTCAAACCACCTGTTGAGGGCAGTTTCCCACTGGACACAGATCAGAAGGAATCCGGTGATTATGATCTAGCTGCTGTTGAAACTTCAGAGGAGGACATTACCACAACCCCAACTGAAGCAACAACAGCAACTACAGAAGCAACAACAACAGAAGCAACCACAACAACAGAACCAACTACAACAACTGTGGCAACAACGACGACTACAACTGAGGCAACAACAACCGCCAGAAAAAAAAGAATCCGAGGAAGGAGACCATATCCTTACTACCAACGTCGCAAACTTAGGCGGCGGCGGCGGCGAACGACGACAGCTGCAACAGTGACAGGACCATCGAGTAATCAAGGGGGAGTAACCCAGGCTCCAGCAGTTCAACCCAGACGGAGGAAGTTCAATCGACGACGCAAAAACAGAAAGCGGTACCGGTCAAGGAAACCCCAGGCAGACCAATCCAATCCAGCGTACAAAAGTCTGAAAATACGACATCCCCACAAGAAAGCAGAAAGGAAAGCGAGACGAGCAGAGGAGGAGAAAAACAAAAAAGCTGGTTAAAACTAAACTGCAGGTGATACACTGCAATGACGCGAATGCGGAAAAAATGTGTTATTCATGTAACTGTACACAAATATCAACAAACCACTCAAGACCACCTGTAACCCAAAGGTGAGATGTTCAGTATACAGAATAGTAACGTGCAGCCATGATGCCTGCTTTCAATTAATAAATAGGTACTACACGGGAAAAGAAATGAAATAATAACTGTTGGAGATTTAAAACTGCGGAATCGGATGACAATGAGCCAGCTAGAAAGTTCATGTATCTCGGAAGATGTCATGTAAATTACAAACTATGATATACATAGTGGGTGAGTTTAACATGTCTCACAAAATCAAATATATTTTCTTGTGACGAGGACAGGAGTTACATTTCCTTAACTCATCTACATATGCTGGTTCGAGGTGACGAGAAGGTGAACTGTTAGTCAGATGACGAGTCAGTCCTGAAAGGGTTAATGATTCAAATGAACCATGGAAATATGGACTGTTGGCTACATGTATAAGCGGTACCTTTGAAATGTTACATGTACCAAGCAGTTATGATACATGTAAGCTTCATTTAGTGAGGAATTCAGTTAAGTAGTGATTGTTTTATGGATCTACAACCTCATATGGATTAATTTATGGACTGTTAAACTGAGACTGATTCTAATATGGACTGTCACACCAGTCAAATGTGCATCCTTCATGAAATGTAAACTAGTGCCTTGAATAGTGGGGTTCAATATTGACTTATTTCATTTTAGAATGAGAATGGTACTGAATGGGCAGTTATGGTGTAAGTACATGTGAGCTGTTTCATGATCAAACTCCAGTCAAATACATGTACATGTATGGTTTTATGGACTGTAAATAATCATGTCATGTTGAGCTGTTTTATAGACAATCTGTATGAATCTCAGATCAAATTTATGGACTGTTATTCAATCATGTAAAATGAGCAGTATTATAGATTCTGGCTCAAGTGAAGAGTGTATTATGGATATTAATTCCAATCAAATTGGACTGTTTTTGACTTTATATGGACTCTTAAACTTGGGCCAAATTGGACTGCTCTACTTTTTAACTTTTTTTGTGGAATATAAACTTGGACTAACTCATAAGCTGCCAAATTGGGCTGTTCCATGGACTGTTATACAACTAAGTAAAATTTTCACTTTTTATCAACTCTAAATAAGATCAAATTGGTATGTTAAATGGCATGTTAAACTGTTCTTGTGGAATATAAACTTGGGCCAAATTGGACTGATCTATGGACTGTTGAACAAGTCAAATTTTGACTTTTTATGGACTCTAAACTTAGGCCAAATTGGACTGATCTATAGACTGTTAAATCAAATTTTGACTTTTTATGGATGCTAACTTAAAATTAGGCTGTGCCATGGACTGTTAAACAACTAAGTAAAATTCTGACTTTTTATCAACTCTAAATAAGATCAAAATGGTCTGTTATATGGAGTGTTAAACTCAGTCAAATGGTTTTGTTGTGTGAACTGTTATACAATTGAACAGTATAATATATTTTCAATACATCAGTCAAACATGCCAATGGAATGAATTGTGGATTGTTAAAATTTTATCCAGTAAATGATTACATTACAAAACCACCATGTATGTATGCCATGTTATCAACGCATGCAATCAGTTATAGTCATTTCTATGGATATAAAACATTAAAATCATTTCAAGAAAGAATGTTGTTACATTTAATTATGGATAATTTCCAAGGCAGTGGTTCCCAGCAATCCACCCAAACTTTAAACAGCATAATCCAAAGTTCTGCCAATTTTAGCATAAAAAATTATCGTTGTTTCAGACTGAATATTAAGACCTTTCATCCAGTTACAAACCATGTCCAGCTTGCCAAGAAATAAAAGCTGACTTTTATGGCTTAATCATAACCTTGCACAAATTGAAGGAAATGTCACTCTAACTTATATCGTTAAGCTCCATAAAAACATAACAATCGTCAGAAAAAAACATACAACATACCCCCCTCTCATATTTCTGAATTTCTATCAAACTCTGACAGCAAGGTTGTAACATGTGTGTTAAGCATGTTTCTGTAGGTATCTTGATGCATGCCTTTGGGTGTATAAACAGTAAAATCTCTAATAATTAAACCATTCACTAATCAGTGTACAACTCTAGTAAAGCAAAATGTGGAATTAACATCACTTTCTCCTATCACAACAACCTAAAGAAGAATTTCCAACAATTGTCCAGAGTATATTGCACGTTGCATATTGGAGCGAATACATAACATTCTGAATACAGTCATCTGTCTAATAATTCGCACATTTTAAAACACACTTTAGAAGCCAATTCCAGGAAATTTTCAGTCAATATTCAGCTCTGACGGCTCAGAACTGTTCACTATTTGGCCGCTACTGTGCAAGATGTTGGCAAAAGAAAATTTCCATGAGATTATTTTTTTAAAGTAATTCAGTAAATGGCTAGTCCAAAATGGTTTGAGAGATTAGAGAGAGTATTTTTAATTCTGGTTTATGATATGGAAAATTTTAAATATGAATGCACACCGACTGAAGTGGTCTGCAGAAGTGCCATATCACAGAGCCTGAGTTAGGCCAGGCGGCTCACCAACAGAGAACAATCTCTACTGCCAAAACTTGACAACATGTGTTCTTTATAAAACATTCCTTTTTTTCAAATTTGCATAACAATCTCCTCAAATGAATTTATTTTAACCACAAAAACCAAGCTTTCAGAAAGACTATTTTTTGCCAAATATTCTGGTTCAAAGTGGTAAGGAAAATGTTTGATAATCGCTCACTCCTCTAACTCATCTGATTTGTCCATTTCTTTCATGAACGGGAGATTCCGGACATTAATTAGAACATGGCTGAGTTTTGCCAAATAAGCGGGCAATGATGGTCACGGATATATAGGTTGATGATTAAGCCGCTACATTGTAGTAGAAAAAATAGCTCTGCATCAGTAAATGGTGTAAACTATTTTATTAAACAGAAATGCATATTTGTTTTATTATCTGGATCTAGTTTTATTAAACTTCAGTGTACATTTATTGAGAAGTATACTTTTTGCTGCAGTAGAATGACTCACTGTCATGACTGTGGTTGGTAACTCAGAATGCAGACTTGGTCATTGTAGACCAACTTTACGAAGAAATTAAAACAAAAACAAATGAAAACCAGAGTAGTTGAATTCTGATCATAGTGATTTAGTAATGACAAGTGAGATCATATTGCAAGATACCCACATACATGTACCAAATTTGGAAAGAGCCCGGTTTAGGTTTTCAAAAGTTATTGTCTGGAAATAAAATTTTAACTTGGTCCACAGGTGGTGGCACATACAGGCAGATCGGCATGAAAACAAAAATTGCAAAGACGTGAATGTGGAATAAATGTGTGATTCATTTAGCTGTACAAAAATAGCAATAAACCGCTGACAAGATCATCTGTAACCCAAAGGTGGGATGTACAGTATACAAAGTAGTAAGATGCAGCAATGATGCCCGCTTTCAATTAATAAATAGGTACTACACTGGAAAAGAAATGAAGAATCATATTTGGAGATTTAAAACTGTGGAATCGGATGACGATGAGCCAGCTAGAATGTACATTTACTAGGTGCATGTATATCCAAAAGATGTCATGTAAAGCATAACTCTATGATATACAGAGTTGGTGAGTTTAACATGTCCCACAAGATCAAATATATTTTGCGAAATCGAGTGGCAAGGTCCACACATACCATATTTGGAAAGAACCTGTCAAGGTTTTCAGAAGTTATTGCCTGGAAACAAAATGTGAACTCGGTCCACAGGTGATGCCACCCATAGGCAGATTGGCGTGAAAAACAATCCCAAGCTAGAACTTGAGGCAAGTACCCAAATACCACATATGGAAAGAATCCATTCAGTTTTTCAGACGTTACTATCCGGAAACAAAATTTCAACTTGGTCCCAAGGTAGCGCCGCCTAGGGCGATCGGCAGGAAAAAGAATCCCAAGGGGGATCTTGAGGCAAGGCATCCACATACCAAATTTGGGAAGAGTAAGTTCAGGTTTTCAAAATTTATTGTCTGGAAACAAACT
This sequence comes from Hanleya hanleyi, assembly GCA_036873755.1. NCBI lineage: Eukaryota > Metazoa > Mollusca > Polyplacophora > Lepidopleurida > Hanleyidae > Hanleya > Hanleya hanleyi. The sequence continues at coordinate 79,741 of JAVTVY010043904.1, forward strand.
TTTAACTTCACCCCCAGGTGGCACCACCAATAGGTGGATGAGCATGAAAAACTATCCCAGGCAAGATATTGAGGTGAGGTACCCACTTACCAAATCTGAGAAGAATCTGTTCAGTTGTTCAGAACTTATTATGCAGAAATTAATTGGAACAGACAAACCCCAATACTAGTCACCCTCTTGCCCTTCAGGCATTGGGGACAATCAGGGGTGAGCAGATATTTCAGAGTGGGTGGTGAAGAGAAACAGGACTATGATTTAAACCAGTCAATACATAGTACAGTACTTTTTATCTGTTGGTCTGATGTGACTGAATTATTAAAGGCCTTACATGTGTGTGGGTCATACCATATGTATTTGGCAATTTGACCTTTGGATCAATTCTAATATTGTTATTTTATTTCCCCAAAAATGACTGCCATGAAGCAAAATTTATAAAAATCTGATCTTCACCCAATATGTTTGGAAGTACAATGTACGGTAATTTCCCTATTAATTCGCGATGTAGTGATGAAACTCGCCACTCCAAAAATTGGCTACTTTCGAATTATTTGTCGAGCGAATTTCAGAAAAACGCGAGTGTTCGAATTAAATGTCGCGCCGATTTTCACGGGAGATTCAAAATGGCGGACTGCTTTGCCGTGGTCGTAGTGATCGTATTTATTACCGTGTATTAACTTTGATGTCTCATCATAGTTTCCATAAAAGGCAGTGTATGATGTCAGAAAATCTCCTCTACCCTGATAAAGGCGTCTAATTTTATTCGAGGAAGTCAACCATATTGATCGAGTGACAAGTTCAGCAAGATCATGCAGATTTTTGAGCTGACGTCCGTAAATTCGCGTCCATAATAACATCGTAAAAGTAGGCCAAAACATTGAACGTATTCCTTCCTTTTTGTTCAGTATTAGCTATGATCTATATTATGAAACCTAACTGACATGGAATTGAAAGAATATTCTGGAAATATAAAACTATACACATATTAGAGTATTCCATGTTCGAGTCGTTCGGTATGTCAACGTTGTTGTTTTGAACCCTGAAAATGGCCTGTATCACGAAGCTTTAGACAGATAAGCGGACTGCCATAGACTTTTTGGTCTGCACTGTCCATGATTTTACACACACCATCCAGGACTTGAATAAATATCCCGGACCTATGAAACGAAATGAATGTAGAATTAACGGCGGATTGTACAAGAGAACCGAGTGTCAGTCGGCAATACAGGTTTTGATTTGTTTCAAGTATGAGAATATCTATATTACGGTACAGGTACTGTAACATTTTACTAAAAGTATATGAGGTCGAAGTATGATATCGTTCTGAATATTAATTAGCTACTGGTAGGTTCTCATCTCAGAAACTTTACCTATTGCCGTTATGTTTCTCAAATTTGTTTAGAATTAGAGAAATGGAATGGCGATAGCGATGTTTTGATTCTCATTGTAAAAATGCGGGGTGTAATTCCAAGACTTTTTATTGCTGGAATTTTGGTAAGTTCGTGGGTATTCGTAAGAAATATTTTCATTAACAATAAAATATTTAACAAAACCGGAAAGAGTAAGTCTTTATGATAACTATATTTGAACAAAACAGAGCACATGCAGAGATGATTGTTGTCGGCGCTTCACATCGCAAAATTTGTTTGTGTCCCCTGGTGGGAAAACTGACGTTTGTCAACTGTGTGATTTCCTGTCTATGTTTCATTAAACGACAGATGCAATCAAAGCCAAGATATAACAAGTTTGAATGAGGTATTGTGAAATTTACAGGACGAACAAGGGCCACACATTAACACACACACCCATAATACTGCAGCGTTAATTTGAAACCCCTTTGAATTGCCTCTTGCTGGTGAATCGCGCATCCTCACCCAGAGCTGAATTTGGGCTTCCGAAGGGACAAGGTATTCCCCAGGCAGTCAATTCAATGTTATTACACACGATCTCATTTGCATATGAATAAGTGTCATTTCCAGTCTGGGTGAAACTTGCATGCTGCACGTGGACTCTCCTATTTCACTATATATTTCATGCTGTTCAGATTCTCTCCACTGCCCTGGAAACTGAAACATCTTGTCACCCCTATCCTGACTTTGGATTCTTCCATTTTATGTGGTTTTCTCTGGAGGACAAGCTGTGCTGAATGGAGAAATAGCTGGACAGGCTAAAAATAAACTAAACACTTCATTAGCAAACTATCCCGGTACTCAAAACAATGTAGCCATTGACAATTTAAATATCAAAGGAGACCTGCAGCAAATGCCATTCATGTGGAGGCTTGGTGTTTCAGTAGGAAATTGAGGGGCACTGAGGGGGTATACTATTATGTCGTGCGATGTGAACACATCGTTTCAAGTTTGTTTCCTATACAGTGAACCTTAATAATGATAATAATAAAAATACGGCCTCTTTCATGAACATGCTATTAGATACTGTATTGTATGTTGAGTATTATTAGAAGGGAGAAAAATCAGAGAACCTGATGAAGAATGCAGGACGAGTCAGATCGATCACCGTAATTCTGTAGGTTTGTTTACGGTCAAATATACTTACCACATGGGGTCTGCGTAAATACCTCACCTTGTCGTGTGGATAATAACACGGACGTATGGAATGTTAGGGGGAGGGAGGGGAGGGGGGACGTATGGACTGTTAGGGGGAGGGAGGGGGGGAATGGATGTTCTGAAAGAAAAAAGTAAACCCTTTCACCATTGTTTGTGACCTTCCAGGCTTGTCGATACGTTGTCATGCACAAACAAGTGATGCTCGAGAATTGTAGTCCAGATTTTTTATTTTTAGAAATTTTTATTGATCAAAATACTAAAATAAAATCAATGTTAAATGTACATCCTTCCAAAAGGCTTTTCGTGATGGCTCATTTTTGACGTCAAATAATGGTCGTTTGATTGTCCACTTCACCTGAAAATATAACGAATAGCATACAGCATACCGAAAGGTTAAACCGCATCTTGTTTTCCCCAAACGAAGAATTCAGTTACTGTGAAGAAATCTGATGCAATTCACCAGCACACACGTTACAACTTGATATCTCCGCGGGAACGTCACCCGACAAAGTTTGAACTCTGCTCCCTTCCAGTGCCTCCTTTGAACACGGCCCAAGTGCCTCCATACGAATAATACAGGGCAGGTCGGGCAGGTAAATGGGGGACAGCGAGGGGTTTGGCATATACGACGAACAAATATATTAACGTTGAAGATCTCTCAAATTTGTTACTTAAAATAATGTGTGTTTTTCAAATAAAGGAATGCTGGTTTAAAGACAGATATTTGATATACGAACGCTGCAAACCGAAGAATGATTTAATAGCGGGCCGTGTGCAGACACTCGACCAGGTGCGGGGGACTACCGTATATATTTTTCCCGCCTGCGGCGAAACGCAATCAAGTTAGGATAAAATTACAGGACTGCGGAGTTAATTGAATCAATTGTTTTCCTTATAGACTGTAAGTAATAGTAATTCAGTCTGATTATATTGTACCATTCCCTGTTGTTTCTCTGTGCTTACAAATAATAGCATACGCCGATATACTATACGAGATTCTAGTAACATATTCACTTTACTTTCATCGGCACGAACTCCGTGGCGAAAACGGGAGTGTTCGAATTTATTGTTTCACGGATATTGAAAATGCTCCCGTGTTCGTTTTATTAGGATGGACAAAATCACGACAGCGGAAAAATCGGCCGTTTTCGAATTAAATTTGGAAGGTGAATTAATAGGGAAATTACCGTACATTCTAATATAATCAACACATGGTGTGTACAGGTATGTTCAGTGAGAATGACTTCAACAAACCAAATCACATTGTGAACTGATCAGTGACTGGTTGACTGACCATGAGGTCAACTGGTTAAATAGTCTCTTGTCAGACTATGACAGATAGGATAAAGATTTATCTCCAGGAACAACATGACAAATCACAGTCATGGCCCTTTGACCCCGTAACAGCATGGAAACCTCTACCAGAGTAAACATGTATTGTATCCAGTTAACTTGTTTTGTAAAAAAGTATAGGTACATGTAGCTAGCAGAGCCAGCCATGTACATGTATCGAGTTAGGTCCTATGTCTTTCATCTGTGTTTTCAGGTTTTAATAATTCTGAAATACGACACCTTTAACCAGAACTAATTGGAGGTTTTTAACATCACCATATTAGCCATGACATTAAATAGAAATATTATTTCGGTTAAATGTGTCCACACTGCCCTGTATATGAACCCCTTCAAAAGTTTGATAGCCTGCAATGCATTGACTTCCTAATGCAGACACTAATCTCCCTGTTACTGGACAGATTGTGTATGCAACACCACATCCTGTTAAATGTGACTGGTTAAATATTACAATAAGTTCAGCTCTTAGCTACATGTACATCTCAGTAAGCCATCATCCTCTTTTGACTATTGGCTGCAAAGGGTATACTACAGCTGAGGCACACAGCATATGTATACAGACTGTAATGGCTGGGAAAAGGTGTTCTGTTATTGTCATACTTCGGATATATACATTAAGAAATCCACACTAAAATACAAACAAAAACCCCAAATCAGGCAAAGAACCAGTTTAAAGCTTGAGTATTTTCTTTGTAACACACCTGTTTGTGCAGATTTGAAGAACCAGTTTAAAGCTTGGGTATTTTCTTTGTTTGTAACACACCTGTTTGTGCAGATTTGAAGAAATTAATTTTTGGTTTCACAAACATAAGGCCAACAAAAATATGTCTATTTCCATTTTACAGGCTAGAAAAAATTAGAGTATTTTTTATTTTGGAAATAAATTTCATATTGATGTCCAGTGCTCCTGCCCCAATGTACAATGCTGCATGCGCACATATATTCTTGATTATAGGACATTCCCCACCCGCTCTGACACATTCTCTCTGGTCAGCCCTCTCCCTCCACCATTGACAAATCTCCCCTCCCCCCATATATTCAGATATTCAAAAGATGTTCTTCCAAAAATGTTAAAGGGGGAGGGAATACCCCCCAAATATTTATGGGTAAGTATCTTTATCTTTACTGGATCGAGCCCATCTTGGTATTTCAATGAGTTCGGCTTAAACGAGTTACATTGACTCATTGTACTGATATTATGGAAATAAGCAGCCACAACTGTTTCTATCAATAATCAATCACAGGCATTATTGATAGGAACAGTTATAGCTAGGAAATAAGAATTGTGTTTGACTGCTGTTTTTTTTTTACCACCAAAATGCATATAAATTTAATTTGAGTAACTTGACATGCAAAACAATATGAAGAAAGAACTGACATTCACGTCATATACAACATAAAATAAAAAGAGAAATTAATTTGAGCATCATGAAAATTTGTCACAGCGTCTGTGACCTTCTGATTACAGCAATTTGAGATAAGATAAGAGACGAGAACGTACAATGACTGCTCACACAATTTGTCGAAAATGAAGAATTGGTACTTGTTAATTCCATAAAATGGGGTTTCTTTCAATGCATTCATAATAAAACAAATAGAAAAATTTAGGGGTTTTCAGCGAAGAAATCGTCATGGTCGGCTAGACTTCGACTGTGTTGGTTGCCAATAATTTTCGTTGAAAACCAACAGCACTTGCTGTGTCAGCGACTCACTGCTTCGACAAATGCCATTTTGAGTTATAAAATCAGTATACTTCTTTCAAAGTTTACAAAGAATATGTTTAAAATTGTCCCAGTAATGATGATCAGGTCGATTAAAGCGTAATCACGTTGATGATTTCTCGATTCCTAACCTGGTAGTGGGAGCTATATTGAAAAGATCGCAATCGCAGATAACCATGCGAATATGGGTTACCAACAAGCCTCCGCGCTCTGAGGTTGCTACTTCGTGTGGAGCTCTGCACGGAGCTAGCTGCAGAGATGGCATGCAGAGCTCCTCAAGGAAGAATTGTCTTGGAGCACGGAGCTTAACGGTTGCTCTGCCATGCTGCAAGTACAGTGTGCGCCGCTTTACGGTTGTCACTGTTGTTGTCGCAAAACACGGTCTTGGTCGTGATTTCATTGGAATTTGCTAAAAAAAGACTCGCATGATTTTTTCAGACTCGGCCGGATTACTGGAAACATGACATCTTTTTTTTTTGGCCTAAGAAGAGAGGGATTTCTCGGTTAAACAAAACACCTTCTTTTTGATTATCTGGACAAGGAATACATGGAGGTCAGGGAGCATCTCAAATTTTGGAATACACTGTTCTGGACTACTGTATACACTGATCCTGTTCTGGACTAGTGTGTATATACTGACCCTGTTCTGGACTACTGTATACACTGATCCTGTTCTGGACTACTGTATACACTGATCCTGTTCTGGACTAGTGTGTATATACTGACCCTGTTCTGGACTACTGTATACACTGATCCTGTTCTGGACTACTGTATACACTGATCCTGTTCTGGACTAGTGTGTATATACTGACCCTGTTCTGGACTAGTGTGTATATATACTGACCCTGTTCTGGACTAGTGTGTATATACTGACCCTGTTCTGGACTAGTGTGTATATACTGACCCTGTTCTGGACTACTGTATACACTGATCCTGTTCTGGACTACTGTATACACTGATCCTGTTCTGGACTAGTGTGTATATACTGACCCTGTTCTGGACTAGTGTGTATATACTGACCCTGTTCTGGACTACTGTATACACTGATCCTGTTCTGGACTACTGTATACACTGATCCTGTTCTGGACTAGTGTGTATATACTGACCCTGTTCTGGACTAGTGTGTATATAATGATCCTGTTCTGGACTAGTGTGTATATACTGATACTGTTCTGGACTAGTGTGTATATACAGACATTGTTCTGGACTACTGTGTATATACTGACACTGTTCTGAACTAATGTGTATATACAGACATTGTTCTGGACTACTGTGTATATACTGACACTGTTCTGGACTACTGTGTATATACGGTCACTGTTTTGGACTAGTATGTATCTACTGATCCTGATCTGGATTACCCTATTTATTCTAGTTTTTTTGAACAGTATTTTTAAACTTTAGAGTCTAAATACTGAGACATGGATATGTTATTTATTCCAAGAACTTAGCTAGTGATATTTGTAGAATATTAGCAGAATTTCTGGACTAGTGTATTTAAACTGACCCTCTTCAGGACTAGAATGTGTATACTGACCCTGTTCTGGACTAGCCTGCATATACTCTCTCTGTTCTGGAGTAGTATACATAATGTATACCGACTCTGTTCTGGACGAGTATCAATATACTGACCCTGTTCTGGACTAGTGTGCATTTTCTGACCCTGTTTTGGACTACATGTAGTGTGCATATACTGACACTGTTCTGGACTAGTGTGCATATACGGACCCTGTTCTGGACTAGTGTGCATATACTGACCCTGTTCTGGACTAGTGTCCATATACTGACCCTGTTCTGGACTAGTGTGCATATACTCTCTCTGTTCTGGAGTAGTATACATAATGTATACTGACTCTGTCCTGGATGAGTAAGTATTTTACTGACCCTGTTCTGGAATTAGTGTGCATATACTGATCCTGTTCTGGACTAGTGTGCATATACGGACCCTGTTCTGGACTAGTGTGCATATACTGACCCTGTTCTGGACTAGCCTGCATATACTCTCTCTGTTCTGGAGTAGTATACATAATGTATACTGACTCTGTCCTGGATGAGTAAGTATTTTACTGACCCTGTTCTGGAATGAAAGCTCGTTTGAAAAACGGGCGAAGAGCATTTCCCCAGATAATTTTGTAACAAATAATTTGGTACTCACAGGGCTTTAGATCTCTCCAATTTGGGCACACTCCCTATTAGGGGTGGCAATTTTTCTTAGGACGGGACAGTGTATGGGGCACATACCCCTGGAGGATGAACAATCAGGAATCATCACTGGTAGAAGTATACCTCTGAGAAGGGGTTTCTTCACCAACGGGCAAAACCCAGTGTGAGGCAACACCAACTTTATTTTGCGTTTCATGGGCCCACCGACATTAAAAAATCGAACAAAAATAAAATTTCAAATTGCCACTTTTATATTTCCCATGCAAGTTTGAACATGAAGACTTTGACCTCCTTTTTATTCCTGATTGTATGAATTAGGCTGTTGTATTCTATCTGAAACAATGCCAGCAAATAACAAGCGTTCTGAGAACCCCAACATCTCGCCTTGCGGGGTCATCCGCCAAAGGTGCAGCAGTATTGAAAGCATACATGTAGAGCAAACAATAAGGTCTGGAATAAGTGATGCGGTACAGACAATAATGTCTGGAATAGATTATCTGGTACAGACAATAACATCAGTCCCATGTGGGATTACTGGCAAAAGTTAATCCCATGTAGGATGGATAGGTCAGTGCAGTCGGATTACTAGTACATCGGGCATTCCAGTGTGAGATTACTGCTGGGTGGACCACTCCCATGTTATTACTGATGGATAGTCCTCTATGGGATTACTGCTGGATAGTCCAGTCCCAAGTGGGATTACTACCATCACCATCATGGTATGGATGGTAGTGATGGTATGGATGGTAGTGATGGTATGGATGGTATTGATGGTAGTGATGGTATGGATGGTAGTGATGGTATGGATGGTAGTGATGGTAGGAATGGTAGTTATGGTATGGATGGTAGTGATGGTATGGATAGTAGTGATGGTAGAAATGGTAGTGATGGTATGGATGGTAGTGATGGTAGAGATGGTAGTGATGGTATGGATGGTAGTGATGGCATGGATGGTAGTGATGGCAGTGATGGTAGGAATGGTAGTGATGGTATGGATGGTAGTGATGGTATGGATGGTAGTGATGGTAGGAATGGTAGTTATGGTATGGATGGTAGTGATGGCATGGATGGTAGTGATGGTATGGATGGTAGTGATGGTATGGATGGTAGTGATGGTAGGAATGGTATGGATGATAGGAATGGTAGTGATGGTATGGATGATAGTGATTGTATGGATGGTAGTGAAGGTAGGAATGGTATGGATGGTAGTGATGGTATGGATGGTAGTGATGGTAGGAATGGTAGTGATGGTATGGATGTGATGGTATGGATGGTAGTGATGGTATGGATGGTAGTGATGGTATGGATGGTAGTGATGGTATGGATTGTAGTGATGGTATGGATGGTAGGATGGCATAGATGGTAGTGATGGTATGGATGGTAGTGATGGTATGGATGGTAGTGATGGTAGGAATGGTAGTTATGGTATGGATGGTAGTGATGGCATGGATGGTAGTGATGGTAGTGATGGTATGGATGGTAGTGATGGTATGGACGGTAGTGATGGTAGGAATGGTATGGATGATAGGAATGGTAGTGATGGTATGGATGGTAGTGATGGTATGGATGGTAGTGAAGGTAGGAATGGTATGGATGGTAGTGATGGTATGGATGGTAGTGATGGTAGGAATGGTATGGATGGTAGTGATGGTATGGATGGTAGTGATGGTAGGAATGGTAGTTATGGTATGGATGGTAGTGATGGTATGGATGGTGGTGATGGTATGGATGGTAGGATGGCATAGATGGTAGTGATGGTATGGATGGTAGTGATGGTATGGATGGTAGTGATGGTATGGATGGTAGTGATGGTATGGATGGTAAGAATGGTATGAATGGTAGTGATGGTATGGATGGTAGTGATGGTATGGATGGTATGGATAGTAGTGATGGTATGGATGGTAGTGATGGTATGGATGGTAGGAATGGTATGAATGGTAGTGATAGTATGGATGGTAGTGATGGTATGGATAGTAGTGATGGTATGGATGGTAGGAATGGTATGGATGGTAGGAATGGTATGGATGGTAGTGATGGTATGGATGGTAGTGATGGTAGGAATGGTAGTGATGGTAGGAATGGTAGCGATGGTATGGATGGTATGGATGGTAGTGATGGTATGGATGGTAGTGATGGTATGGATGGTAGTGATGGTAGGAATGGTAGTGATGGTATGGATGGTAGTGATGGTATGGATGGTAGTGATGGTAGTGATGGTATGGATGGTAGTGATGGTATGGATGGTAGTGATGGTAGGAATGGTATGGATGGCAGTGATGGTATGGATGGTAGTGATGGTATGGATGGTAGTGATGGTAGGAATGGTATGGATGGTAGTGATGGTATGGATGGTATGGATGGTAAGAATGGTATGAATGGTAGTGATGGTAGTGATGGTATGGATGGTATGGATAGTAGTGATGGTATGGATGGTAGTGATGGTATGGATGGTAGGAATGGTATGAATGGTAGTGATGGTATGGATGGTATGGATAGTAGTGATGGTATGGATGGTAGTGATGGTATGGATGGTAGTGATGGTATGGATGGTAGTGATGGTAGGAATGGTAGCGATGGTATGGATGGTGGTGATGGTATGGATGGTAGTGGTGGTATGGATGGTAGTGATGGTATGGATGGTAGTGATGGTATGGATGGTAGGAATGGTAATGATGGTATGGATGGTAGTGATGGCATGGATGGTAGTGATGGTATGGATGGTAGTGATGGTAGGAATGGTAGTGATGGTAGGAATGGTAGCAATGGTATGGATGGTAGTGATGGTATGGATGGTAGTGATGGTAGGAATGGTAGTTATGGTATGGATGGTAGTGATGGTATGGATGGTAGTGATGGTCTGGATGGTAGTGATGGTAGGAATGGTATGGATGGTAGTGATGGTATGGATGGTAGTGATGGTAGGAATGGTATGGATGGTAGTGATGGTATGGATGGTATCACAGGTACATCTTTTAATCATAAGAAACATGTGTACCAAGTTTCATAATCATTCAATGACAGCTGACAACTGCAGCAAACTGTGGTGTACAGATGTACATGTACACTTCGGCTAAACGCAAAACTCAATCAGTTGCCATAATTTGGAGAAAAATTAATATTTCATCTCAAAAATAGCACAAATAAATCCTCCAATCATAAGAAACATTTGTACCAAGTTTCGTAATCATCCAATGTGAGCTGACAACTGCAGCAAACTTATCATGTACATGTATATGTATACATGTAGAGGCCTACATGTACAATTTACCTAAACAGAAAACTCTTCATTTGCCATAATTTGGAAAAAAATTAATATTTCTTGTCAAAAATAGCACAGGTACATCCTCTAATCATAAGAAACATGTGTACCAAGTTTCATAATCATCCAATGACAGCTGACAACTGGAACAAAGTTACCATGTAGATGTATATGTATACATGTAGAGGCCTGTATGTACAATTTACCTAAACAGAAAACTCTTCATTTGCCATAATTTTTGAGAAAAATTAATATTTCTTCTCAAAAATAGCACAGGTACATCCTCTTATCATAAGAAACATGTGTACCAAGTTTCATAATCATCCAATGACAGCTGACAACTGGAGCAAACTTACCGTGGACATGTATATGTACAATTTACCTAAACAGAAAACTCTTCATTTACCATAATTTGGAGAAAAATTAGTATTTCTTGTCAAAAATAGCACAGGTACATCCTCTAATCATAAGAAACATGTGTACCAAGTTTCATAATCATCCAATGACAGCTGACAACTGGAGCAAAGTTACCATGTAGATGTATATGTATGCATGTAGAGGCCTACATGTACAATTTACCTAAACAGAAAACTCTTCATTTGCCATAATTTTGAGAAAAATTAATATTTCTTCTCAAAAATAGCACAAGTACATCCTCTTATCATAAGAAACATGTATACCAAGTTTCATAATCATCCAATGACAGCTGACAACTGCAAGAAACTTTCCAAGTACAGATGTACATGTGCACTTCAGCTAAACGCAAAACTCATTCATAGGGATTTTAACATTAGAGTACCCCAGGGTAGTACCCCCAGGTGGCATACCCACCCCCCATATTTTTTATATTTTTTTTATATTTTTTCTAATTTTTCTAGATTTTTTTTTAACTTGCTAAACAAAAAACCCATTCATTTCCAGGCAGGGGACACCGACACCGACACCGACGCCGACACCGACACCGACGACGACATCCTCTTTCCCCCTCTCACAATATCTCCCCTTTACTTCGTAAGGCGAGATAAAAATGAAAAACAAAAAACAATAAATACCTTTCACTATAATTTTTCACTGTAAGTCAGCGAATTGTTATTGTTGTAAAATGCTAATACTACTTAGGCAATAATGACATTCAATGTAAATCAGGAACCTTCACTGGCTGTGTGATCTATCACTCTGTCATGGTACCCATATTTCGACAGTGATGCAGTATGTCAGAGCTAGGAAATGGAGGGTGTTTCAACAGCTCAGCCGATACAGCATGGTTTTAATTGGAAATTTAACCTGTTGGATGTAGTTTATGCAATGATGACCTTCATCCCCTTCTCCTGTGAGGGTAGACTATTCTGTTATTCCGACCAGCCCAGCTGGTGGACTGGTCCATGTGCTTGGTCATTAATGTGCAGATGACCAATGGGCTAACCATTTCTTATCTCTATCCCCAGGGAGCTAGCTCCGGGGGCCCCCAGCCTCCATCTTTCTTTCTTCTCCGATCTCCATAGGGGCCAGACATGCTTTAGAACTTGCGAATTTATTTCAATTACCACCATCCCACCACCACCACCTTCAGCAGCTGGGGGTAGACTTCCATTTTTGGGGGGGAAAACATACTGTTTTCTTTCCCCCCAAACTCATTTACTGACGAGTTACTCTTTGGACCGCTCCGAGACAACATAGCCATGTTCCTCTCGTCAGCCCTGCGACTTTTCAGTAGGTTTAGAGTAGGCGACTGTTCAGGGGTACCACCCCCTGCAGCCAGGAGGCATCCTGACCTGCCTTGGCCCCTGAACACCTACGACTATTTTGTTAGCATTAGAGTAGGAGAGAAGCTGCGGGAGTCTGCCCCCTTATCCCAAATTGTATATTAATTGTGTTCATTTGTTATATGCTTTAATAAATGTATTATATGCAGTACATATCTTGTTGGTCATCATTGCATAAACTTACTGTTGAAAGCTGAGGCTGTTGGAACACATGCAAAATTCGCTAGATTGTTCACATGGGAATATACAATTATGAAAAATGAGAGTTACAACATTTGTAGGTTTCCATAAATTCTGATATGGATTGCCAAGAAAATTATACCTATATTATCTTAAAATGACAGTCCTTATCTAAACTTCATGACATGTAGAAATATTCAATGTAGGTACATACCCACTATATCCCCATACTTTATTCATTTGTGTACAGTTTACTTAGTTCTTGCCAAATAAGCAGATTATGTATTCTTTTAATCAATTAGAGTGTGTATTGTATCACCTGAATCACACCATTTGTAGATCACTGTCAGGTTATCGCTTAACATTTAACAATTTCTGAAAATGACAGCATTTTAATATCTGTCCAACTGGACTGACATAATTTACTGCCTTACCTATTCACAAATGTGTATTGGCTAAGATCACATGCAGAAGCAAAGTAACTCCGAATAAACTTAAACACATGGTGACAGTCTCAATATTTCGACAAAATTTTATTTGTCATCTTCAGGATGTGACGATGGATGGTTAAAATTCGGCTATCAAATCCAAAACTTAACAGTGGTGTAAAAGCTTTGAAAGAGCTACAGTTATTCAGGTAGACTACTGTTTATTATTATTTTGGTATTTTTGTTTCCAATTTCAACTTTCATATATATATTCTATTTCATCAATCACGGTTTAGATAAGATAATACAACCATCCAGCATTTCTGTGGTGTGTGTATTCCTTGTCTTGTTAATTAATAGCCTAATATAGTCTTGTATTTCTCATTCTGTAACTATTCAATTCTCTAGATTTTATTTCCGATTTCAATCCTAGGTACATTTCTTATGTTTCTCTAATCAACTTTTTTTTTCTAATCTCGGTTTCAGTTGTTTATTCCCCTAATTGACATTTCTGCTGCCACTATACACACTCACACACCTCAATAAATCACCACCTGTCACTATTAATCCTTATCTAACTATTGCCATTTCAATTGTGTATTGCCAGGCCTATGTGGTGTGTGTATTCCTTGTCATGCCTATGTGCCACTCATGTTTATCTTGTTATGTTCACATATTATCCGATTGGCTATTGCCCTCTAATTTTGTGTATCGAACCATTTCAGTCTTTGTTACATGTAGTTGTTTCTGTATATAAGAGCCTGTATCTGCTGTTATATCATATCCTGAAGATGACAAATCAAATTTTGTCAAAATATTGAGAATGTCACCATGTGTTTATTAAGTTTATTCGCAGTTACTTTGCTTCTGCATTATGCCAAGCTTATCAGTGGATCAACACGACTAAGATCACATTATGCCTTGTATATATACTGTGCGTATGGAGCGGTTTGTAACTTTGTTCACTGCTGGAGATGCTAGAACTAGTAGCGAAATATATGGAATGAAATTGTCATCCCTACCCAGAGTTGCTTTTCTTCTCTATTATTGGAAAATCATCAATGGTTCCAATGGATTACTTCATTTAGATATACATGTAAAAATTTCTCAGGTGGGATGTGCCATATAGCAGGTATGTAGAAGTTCCACTTCAAAAATCTTTCTACTTTTTCAGTTAAAAAAATTATTATCAACAGTTGTAACTATCCTGTCAAAATGCAATGGTATGTGCAATTTCAATCTCGAGTTTCAAATAAATTCTGGAGACCTCCATATAAAACAAAAAATTGAGCATTAACTGATTGATAATTTGTGATTTTATTCGAACTAAAGTCATGAGAATTTCATATATTTAAAAAATGGCCATTTGGCATGTGAATTATAACAATGGGGATGTTACATCATGTTCAGCAAAACAGATTTACTTTTCCCTGATTAAGAAGCAAATTTCCATTTTTGTGAAAACAAAATCTTATTTGGAGACGCATTTTTGCGTCTCCATGATTCGCCAACACCACCAAAATCTTGTCAGTCCTTTGCCTATCTTGCAAGATCATTATACCCAAATTTCATGGAAATCAAACACGTTGTTTAGAACGGAAGTTTTGACATTAAGTCAGATAATTGAGATTTTTCATTTAAATGGCAATTTGGTTCGCACTGACAGGGAATTATCATGTCAGCAATCCTATATTTATGCTTGGCAACCTAGAATAGAACAGTTTTTAAATATTTCTCCAAGCGAATTGGTAAATTTTCATTTCACAAAAAACTTTTTTTTTGAGACGCAAAAAACTTGCCTTTAGAGTTATGCCAGCTACACCAAAACCTTTTCAGCACATTGCCTATCCTTCAAGACTATTGTAATAAAATTTCAAAGAAATCAGACAAGCCGTTCAGACGAAATCGTCAGAGAAACGTTTATCTATGCTCTGACTACAACGCCACCTAGTGGTGAGCAGCGGGTATCGAAACACAACCAGACAAATTTCCCAGGCCTAAGGAGATAGCACACCAAGTCTGACCCGAAAATATTTAACGGTTTCAGAGATATTCACGTTTAAAGTCGCGGCGGCGGCGGCGGCAGATCCGGCGGAGCCGTTTCTCATGAAAACATAAGAGCATCCACTTTGTGGAAATGCTCTAATTAGTGTGCATATACTGATCCTGTTCTGGACTAGTGTGCATATACTGACCCTGTTCTGGACTAGTGTGTGTCGCTCTTCCATCTCCTTTCTCTCCACAGCGGCTTTGGCACTCAAATCTTCCACCTAAACAATCAAGGAAAATACCCATGTTATAAACAGTCCACTTTTGCTGCACAATCATACTAAGTAATGATCCATTCATGCGAAACTACAATCCAGTCACCCTAATGGCATACAACATTGAATACAGATCAGCGATACGGATTTGGTGATAAAAACTGCTGACTGCTTCTCTCTTGCAAGAAACTAGAATTTGTTAATAATTTAGTTTATCCAAAATGGAGTTTGGCATTAACACGTTCTGAAGAATTAGGTTTTGTGAGTGTGGAAATTCTTCAAGTAGGACAAGGGTGAGTGAGTGAATTTGATTTAACATCGCTTTCAACACAATTTTAGTCATATCACGATGTAGGACAATTGGCTTATGAATGTTGAATCTTATTCACCACCATGGTCTGATTTAGATTCTTAGTTTGAGCACCCAAATTTACATCTGTGTGTATCTAGAAGAGCTAGCTCTAAAGATTCAAGAGATATTGTGATACTTACCATAAAATTTGACCTTGGAAATAGTAAAAGATCAGAGATGTTCAAATAAAATATTACATATTTATATTTGTTCAACCCTATCCATGAATAAACCTTTTCTTACCTGAGCTGCGACAGACTTCATGTAAGGTTCAAGGTCACCAAACAGGTCATTACCCTGGTGGAAGTAAGTATTCTGAGCATGCATGAAGGACAACATCTGAAACAGAACAATAAAACATAGTTCAGGCACTGATAGGTACATGGAAATACCATCCAACTTATTATATTAATTCGCTTTTCACTTATGTATCATGGAACGGTGAAAGATATGGTTTCATTCTCAGTAACATTTTAGCATGTGGCATTGAGCTGCAATAATATGGTAAATCTCTTTAAATCTACAACAGGCAACGAGGGGCATTCCTTAAAGTGAGAGGGGCAGTTAAGGAGCATCTCAAAAGTCGGAATGCTTCATGGAACACTAGTGTGTCCATTTCTGAAGCCCTAAAATTAAGGAATGTTCAGCTGTGACGTTCTTCTATGCAATAATGTTCTGCAGTTTATATTCTGAATGTTCTGATGCATTCAAACGTTCTGATGCACCAGGCCAAATGTTCTGATTCCCCTGTACGTTCCCGTGTATGAAGGGAGAATCAGCTCTCCATCAGCTGTTGCTTGGGCTGCATAGTGCAGTAGATGAGAAGGCTTGCACAGGTCAGAAGCCTTTGACAATTCTGACCTTTTGCAGTGTTTATTTCATACATTATTAATAAAATGAATATTAGTCAACAATTTAAGAATTTCACAACAAATTCAGAACGTTTTGTCCGAACGTTCGATATGAGCGTTCCCCTTTTATGGAATGTTTAACGAGAACATTCCTGTTCTGCCGAACGTTCTAGTGCCTGAAAATGGAACTTTTGTGCGTTCCTTTATGGTAAAAAAAATGCCTTTGAGGCGTTCCCGACTTTTGAGATGCTCCCCTAGTCTTTGATGCCCCAGACAGGGTTTGAGCACATTGAAGTTTCTAATATCCAAGTCTTATTAAGGTTTATTCAAGGTAATAGTTCTTGTTTTCAAGGCACATTACTTCCAGTGTCATTGAAGCTACACAGATATATTTTGTGAGTATGAATGTCCTGTGTTGACAAATATAATTCATCATACATTGTCTTTCGATTAGATTTGGAAATTCTTTTTGGGTGATCAAGGAATATATTTTCTATAATGGGGTTAATTTTGCCATCCCAAGGACAGTACAACTCTGAGCAACAACTTGGCAACTGAATTGACAGCAATGGACAGGAATTCTTGTCTTCATGGTCTTTAGCATAATTTCAAGGCCTTTCAAGGTTGTGTACAAACCCTGCCCAGAGTATCAGAGGTCTGACCCCATCCTGGACATCTCTCATTCAGCCACCAGCATTACTTTGTCTTATGGTGTGGTCAACCTCTACCTCGTTAGATGCCTATTATGGTTAATTCTAGGGTACAACTTCTTCGTATGAACTTGTATTTTCATAAAAGGAAGGAATGATCTAGACAGATCCTACACCCCACCCTGCATAGCCGAGTTCAATTATATCCTGTACATGCCACTAAAAAATACACCATCCACTCATAAAGCCCCTTGCATACAAAATCACATATTTAAGCTGGGCAGTCATAAAAAGATATTTTATGTCATTTAGAAAATGATCGTGTTACAGTATTTTTGTTATTTTGGGATTACACTATCTTAGTATAGCACAGATTCATGTGCTGAAATTCCCATTGCCGACATATAGTTCTGCCAGTTGGGTGCCTTAATCTGGTGGTTGCTGGTTCGAATCTCGCATGGGACTCAACCAATTTTCAGCACTAGAATCTGTGCTATACTCAACTTGTGTAATCCCAAAATAATGAATTTTCAGCACTAGATAGTAACTAGATAATAATGAAACCAATATTATACGATCACTTTCTAAATGACAAAAAATATCTTCTCATGTACTCAGCTATGGGAGCTGTGTCATTACGGTCATCAGAGGGGTACTGTATGTTTGCTTTCAAGACCACTGGTCTGTTACCTTCTATTTTGTGGAAGGCCCATTGGTCGAGTGGTTTATATCGCCGACATATAGTGATGGCAATTAGGTGCCTTACTCTGGGGGTTGTTGGTTTGAATCCCACATACATGTAGGACTCGACCAATTTTTAGCACTAGGATCTGTGCTATACTAAGATAGAGTAATCCCGATATAACGAAAACGCTGTTTAGATAGTCAGTCATTGTCTGGTCTATGTGATATTCATTGTCTGGTCTATGTGATAGTCATTGTCTGGTCTATGTGATAGTCATTGTCTGGTCTATGTGATAGTCATTGTCTGGTCTATGTGATTGTCATTGTCTGGTCTATGTGATTGTCATTGTCTGGTCTATGTGATAGTCATTGTCTGGTCTATGTGATTGTCATTGTCTGGTCTATGTGATTGTCATTGTCTGGTCTATGTGATTGGTATAGCTGTTTAGATAGTCATTGTCTGGTCTATGTGATTGGTATAGCTGTTTAGATAGTCATTGTCTGGTCTATGTGATTGGTATAGCTGTTTAGATAGTCATTGTCTGGTCTATGTGATTGGTATAGCTGTTTAGATAGCCATTGTCTGGTCTATGTGATTGGTATAGCTGTTTAGATAGTCATTGTCTGGTCTATGTGATTGGTATAGCTGTTTAGATAGTCATTGTCTGGTCTATGTGATTGGTATAGCTGTTTAGATAGTCATTGTCTGGTCTATGTGATTGGTATAGCTGTTCAAGTTTCATGGATCCAAGAGTGTTCACATCAGTAGTTGAGGAAGTGGGTGGTGCAAGACACACTGATAATCTTAGCAATAAACATGAAATACACAAATTATTTGTATGGGTGCAGAGACTACTTTTTAGACTGGCAACGGATATGAGAGAACTCAAAATGGATATGAAAGAAGGGAATACTCACTGTGTCTAATACATCGAATCTCTTCTTGGATAATAGCACATTTACCTGTAGTATGGAGAAGAATGGAAACGATAGCTATTTGAGCATGATTTGGTAAACATTTCCATTAAAATGAAGGATATTTTTGCAAGGACTATTTATTCAACCCTATCCATGAATAAACAAGACCCATGTTCAATAGACACCAAGGATAATGGTGTTAAAGATCCAGATTGATTATTAAATCCACCCTCTGAATAGGGTGACATTATATTTGAATCGAACTACCACATATATAAGCTTCATATTGATGTTTGTGTAGTTTGGACTGTGTCTGCAATGCAAGGGAAGTAACTCTACCATTGTTCACCAAAATGTATAACATGTAATGCATGATTAGAAATTGAAGTCCATGAAAGATAAAATGTAATCTTTGTACAATCTTCAGGTAGGATTATCTTCCCCTGATGCCCTAGGATTTAAGTTGGATTCATGCCAATCAATATTTTGCCATGATGGCTTCAACAACTGATGTCAAATTTGTCCAAGTTTACTTCGAGACATTGTCATCATTTGAAACATGCTGCTTGTGTGACCCTGTCATTGTTACGAGTACCACAATCATTTTCACAGCAAGAAAAAGCGTGTATGGCTAGCTGGTTCAGAAAGGTGTGAAATGGCAAAAGGGAAGTGAAAATCCGAGCCATTCATTGGCTACATTATACTGTGCAAGCCCACCATTGTTAGCTACCTGGTCAATGCAAGGGAAGTAACTAAACTACATGTGAAAGCCAATGATTTGTATAATATTTTTGATCAGCTACATGTAATATCCTGACTGGAAGTTGAGTGATTACCCAGGACTTGCCTGAAATACATAATCGAGGGAGGTGTGTCCAAAACATGACCTCATAGCTGTGAGCACATTATTAGCCTCCTCGCCCTCCTGAGGTTTCGTCTTCAGTGCTTGGGAGTTCCGTAGTAATGCGTTATCCATGTCATCGCTGATCTTCTCAAAATGACGCTTGGCCTCCTTAACTTTCTTGATATCTCTGTCCCAATCAGAAGAAAGAAATATATGTGAACTACACCTGTCCAGTAATATATGTGCCAATGAAGAACTACACCTGTCCAGTAATATATGTGCCAATGAAGAACTACACCTGTCCAGTAATATATATGCCAATGAAGAACTACACCTGTCCAGTAATATATGTGCCAATGAAGAACTACACCTGTCCAGTAATATATGTGCCAATGAAGAACTACACCTGTCCAGTAATATATGTGCCAATGAAGAACTACACCTGTCCAGTAATATATGTGCCAATGAAGAACTACACCTGTCCAGTAATATATGTGCCAATGAAGAACTACACCTGTCCAGTAATATATGTGCCAATGAAGAACTACACCTGTCCAGTAATATATGTGCCAATGAAGAACTACACCTGTCCAGTAATATATGTGCCAATGAAGAACTACACCTGTCCAGTAATATATGTGCCAATGAAGAACTACACCTGTCCAGTAATATATGTGCCAATGAAGAACTACACCTGTCCAGCAATATATGTGCCAATGAAAAACTACACCTGTCCAGTAATATATGTGCCAATGAAGAACTACACCTGTCCAGTAATATATGTGCCAATGAAGAACTACACCTGTCCAGTAATTTGAAACAACTGAGCACTGTGCAAGATAGTGAGAATTCACAGATGGAGATTTGACATGTTTGAGTTCAAGAGCTGTTCTAGTCAACTACTTAAGGAAGTTGGATGTCAGCAGACTTTTTCAAATATTCTTCTGGATCTCATAGGACTCATCTAGGACAGCATTTCAGAGTCCCACTCCAGCATTGTCCAGTAGGTGAATTTGTAACACACAACGTTGGTCCACCTCCAACAACAACCCTTCCTGCCTTTCAAAATTAAGGAAGAATGGACCAATTGTGAGAAATCTGCATTACTGAGACCCAGGAGTGAATTATTCCAGTGAAATAATGAATGCAATGGAGAAAACTCACGTTTTAATAAAAGTGTTCAAGTTTTTGCAAACAGATCTGTGAGCCTGGTCCATTAATATCTGAAAATAGAAGTTCCCTACATGAATCAGATATTATATATAGAGTGTGACAAATGAAAATTATAATGAAAATTTTTAAACAAACTTCATCAGCAATATAAATTCATTAGCATATTTCCTCTAAACAGAATAGATAAATATAAAGCAATGCAGGAAGTCAGCCAGCAAATCTGCAGTTACATGTATCAAAGAAAGTGGGCAAATATTTACGAGTACAGAAATACTGTGAATATGGAGTACCGGTACATGTAGCTTTAGAAAATAAGGAAATATCGAATAAGTTATTAGACAGTGGGAAATACTTGTAACATTACTTGAATACGGTAATTCCTTTATTAAATCAACCACCGGAAGTGATATTTTAGGTGATAAAGAAGAGGGTGATTGATTTATTGCGACGAGTGATTCATGGAAGTCAGCGAAATCAAAGAGGACCCTTTGAATCACCAAGTGCACAGTTTCCGACACTGGCACTTGTAAAAACTATGTGGACATAGCTGTTTCAAATTAAATTTACGTAGGGTGTGATGCAATACTGTTCAGCTAATTGGAGTTTGTTTAATCTGCCTAGACCGCGACATTGCCACCGATGCAAGTGAATGAGTCGGTGATCAATGTTTTATTACAAACAGGATTTAGTGAAAATCGGGGTGACTTAATTATGACTACTTCCGATCATATTTTTCTCCAAAAATTGTAGGTGAGCGATTTCTGAGAGGGTAATTGATTAATCTGAGCATTTGCCGTATATTGTCTCTACTTCTCACTGACTTTGTACTTACTGTGAAATATTTCTGCATCTCGCTCATTGCCTGGGCAAATCTGGAGAGACATTGCTGAAAGTGAACAAGGCAATAAAATTAACATCATACATTTACCCACAAATTATAGCATTCTCTGTTGTGGAGAACAACACACCTGTGTAACTGATTGAGAAGGAACCTGTTTAATACTTCGTGTAAGCATCTATTGTGATAATCCCTGGATCAGGACCCATTGTTGTCAACTTGTTGGGCTATTTTTTGTATGCATTCTTTGGTGATCAGATCCATGATTACATGAAGTATGGACATAATGGACCAGGCAGTATCATTATTATGGTCTCCTACATGTAATGAGTGAACAATGCCTGTTACCTAATATACTAGATTAGAATAAACTGATGCAGATATTAAAATTAACAACAGTGTTGTGATAATGAAATACAGTAGTGACAATGAGGGGCAATATCAACTATCCAATCAGATTCTGCGATTACCACTTCCTGTTTGTCAATTCCGGTCCAGTTAACCGATCAACTAACAGATTTAGCACTTAAGGATGATCATGTGTTCCTATTGTGGAAGCCTTCCAAATGTTGAAAGTTATATCAAATACCCCCTGAATACTTTGCATGAAAACTTACATAAAAACTGTGTGAAGAACAAGTTGATATATTTTTTTTTTTTCTATGAAAAATGATATTAAATAGGATTGTTTAAGCAAATGTTCTTCAGACTGTCCAACACCGAGTTTTCAGTGGAAAGACACAGGCTTTAATACTGAAGTATTGAACGTTTATCATTTCTTTGAAGGTTGGTGCACGGGCTGATATTTTTATATCGTGAAAGACTTGTGTTGGCTTATCGTCTGTATTTGGGTGGAACTCTACTTATCTAGAATAACTTGTTTCTGAAAAGATGGATGGATTACAGGAAAATATTCAGAACCAACCACTGAAAATATTGAGGAATGATTCTCCTGTGTGACAGAGAGACTGACATTGTATTGATCAGCTGGTTTAAAGGTTCTACCAAATGTTCCCCACACCCAAACTATTTTGATATTAAAAGTGTGTATATTTGATATTTAATATCAGTTTGCTGTTATTTGGAAAGGTCGAAGTTTATAAAAACAAACTTGAATTCCTGCAATATAACCACTTTTTGGGTGACCTTTTGATACAAGACGTCCAAGACTGATCATTCATAGTGAGCATTCAAAGCAATTGTTCTAGGCAGCATTTCCATTGTAATGCCAAGAATGTCAAAAACCTT
The DNA here is from genome assembly GCA_036873755.1 of Hanleya hanleyi. Lineage (NCBI taxonomy): Eukaryota > Metazoa > Mollusca > Polyplacophora > Lepidopleurida > Hanleyidae > Hanleya > Hanleya hanleyi. The sequence continues at coordinate 102,991 of JAVTVY010043904.1, forward strand.
TAACCTAATGCCACTTAATCATCATGATGTTGTCATACTCCATTGTCCTGAAACCTGATGACTTAGGCCCCCTACATCCATGGCAATGAAATCCCACTTCTATCTCTTGATGCAATGCAGGCCCCAACATCCATGACGATTAAACGGCTGGTGGGGATCTCTATACAACTCAATTAGCCTGTCACCTCCCTCATGTAACATGACATCAACTTAATTGCCAGCGCAAGGTCCCTGGAGAGGACTGGCACAGTCAGAAGAGCAAGCTTAGATTTGGTGTATCGGGTTATATAGGAATTCACGCCTTGCGGCACATGTACTTTGCGTTGACAATGACGATTTAATTGGTTTTGTGTTACATAAGAGATATTAGACTTCTGGTTAAGTGTTCATCTGTCATGAAGATGAATGAATACACAATTCATCAAGTGATTGAGAGAGATATAATACATGTACGTCATCAGAGTTTGGGACCAATATTGTTGTGCAACATACATCACAATACGACATCTGACACAATCAACTAGTTGATACAATACGTGACTGTAATCAGACTCTGACCTCATACATTATAGGTTACGACTTGAATATGTTTTTCACAACATCTGTTTTATTGTGTTTAAGAAAAGATTACAGGTGTGGACTCAATGTAATTCCTGCTTCATCATGTACATAAAAATCAACTAATTGCAGTACAAATGATCAAGATTCCAGTGAACACACTCCATCTACATAATACAGATAAACACAAATTACACAAATAAATGCTACATGCCATGACACAATATATTGTAAAGTGTAATGAGAAATGTTCAAAAGTGAAACCGAATTTGAACAGAGAAAACTAAAAACGTTACTTGTAAAAAATAACCAAAATTCAATATAGTGAAACCTGGGAATATGGGCCGGCCATGGAACTGAGTAAAAAATATTGGGTCCGCGATAGTAGCTTCCATATTGACAACAACAGTCCGACCATGAACAATGCTGGAAGAATGACGTATAACATTGACTGTAATAAAATGATGAGAAATTAATGGTGCTGATCAATGTGTATCTTCATTCTCATTTCACCATTTTTACATGCAACATATATTCACATTCCGGCACAAAAACTTAAGTCTAGAGCAGCTCAGATTTCTTAGGAATAAATCTTTGAGTATAGATTGATACGACCTTAAAACCCTGCAAATCATGGACTAAACCATCGGACTGACAAAAGGAAATTAACAAGAAAACAAAGACATACAAAGCACCTTGTAACCGACTGGCTGCTGACAAGTTCCATTTAGTCATAAGAGTTTCCGAGTTCTGGTTTATTAAACCGTCTAGCGACTTCATGATCCCCAGGCTACTATGTCGGTTTTTCCAGGGTCAATCATGTCAATTAACATTATTTAGATAGGTTTGTATGAAAAGACACGGTCGTACATGATGGGGACAGATTCTGGCATACCCATGGCCATGTTTTATGCATTCACTATGGGAGGAAAAGTGGATGAAGGATTTCGTTCGGTTTCGACGAGATTCCAGTATTTCCACAGGTTTCACCGTACTGTTCTTTTATCATGATCACATCTATGTCAATATTTTTATAATGGAGGCGCAATTTCTACATGTAAATGTGGGTGTATATGTTTGTCTGTACATCATAGCTCCATGATCAGATCTGGGCAAATTTATGATACGGTATACAATGGTATGGGCAAGACTCTTCCAACAATTTTTGGGTCCTTGTACTTTTCACACCTGGGCACCCCACAGATACATGTAGGGTCCTTGTCCTTTTCACACCTGGGCACCCCACAGATAGGGTCCTTGTACTTGTCACACCTGGGCACCCCACAGATAGGGTCCTTTTCCTTTTCACACCTGGGCACCCCACAGATAGGGTCCTTTTCCTTTTCACACCTGGGAATCCCACCTTTTACGATCAGCTGTCTGAGGTGTGGAGGCCTATTCCTACCCGAATGTTACACCATAATTCTCTCTCTATTTCTTCTTACCAGGACCTGGGGTGTGCACAATGACACCCCAAGACAATTGCTGCGAACCCCACGGGTAAAATATTGTGTTCAAAAGTACAATTTCATGTGTAAGGTGTTCTGGCCCTGCGGGCAATGTTGTGGGTAATTACTGGTACATATATAGCTGAATATCAGTATCAATATCTAATACATATATGTAGTCAGTTCAGGGCTTTGAAAAATTCACGTGTTATACGTAGTTCATTAATAAGATTTGAATGCATTATTTTGACTGTACATGCAATAATCAAGCTTCAAATGGGATGCATGTGCAAAATTTGAAAGCCATACATGTTTTCAGCCTTTTGTTTTTTTAGCATGGTTGATTGGCATGACTTGTGAGTATGCATATTCTTCAGTCATGCATAGTTTGGATGTGGTGTGCAATATTAATATACAGTGCAATATCAAATGTGTGGAGCATGACATTGAACGTTCATGTTCAATGTCATGCACATGCTTCAAAGGTTCTACTGCTGAAATGAAGCACAATGTCAAATCCATTCAAGATCTTACAGTGTGAGCCTAAATACTGTCAACATAGACATGTAACACTATGGAACAATGGACTACAACAACAGAATTGTGTGGAGGAATGAACTGAAGCATGCAAACCTTTTATCAGTACTTACTGCTACTTTGGTGTCATCCTGACATAACAAAGGGAACAGAAAAGATCATAATATTGTGTGTGTGGTGGGACAGTGTGATCTCATTCTCAGAGAGGTGCAAACATGATCAATGTGCAACCTACCAAATGCTTAGCTTCTGAACCTATCAATGAAAGTGGCACTGATGCTTGGGTGAAGCATGTAGACATAGAAAATGAAGTGATGGTGAAAAGGAACAGCAATTAAACATGCAGGAAACTTAAAATTCAACCATTTCAAAATTATTTTTTTGCAGTTCTACAGGTACATATATATTCTACATGTATGTACCTTAGAAGAAAAAGTTGGAACTTTGTGATTTAATGTTAAATTCCTCTCTTCTAGACAATTATGATACTTCTTCATTTTTGGAAGATCGTTCTTCTCTGTTCTCTTAGCTTTAGGCATACACGTAGCTTTAGGCAGCGACATTCTCCTTCATGGTATTACTCTGCAGTGCTGAAGATGAACACCATGCAGCTGACCTTTGGTGTGAGTAATCTAGGCACCTGGCAGATTCCATTCGATCCATTCACAATATTTTGGTACCGTTCATGTAGAGTATTCACACAAATAAGAGTCATTAACAACAATGTACTTACAGAGACCAAGTCATCATCGTGGAAGTACTTGCCCAGGTCCTGTATGCCCGTGATGAACCCGCTGTAAGTATGAGGTAGGGAGTTTGCATACATTAAATATTTAATTAAATATATACATATATATCACATATTTCTTTTTCACAAGAATCTGATTCCCGTCAACACTCTCACAAAATAATTAATGAGAATCCAACAAAATCTGTGTAGACAGGATAGCCTAGCGATCTGTGTAGACAGGATAGCCTAGCGATCTATGTAGACAGGATAGCCTAGCGATCGTGTAGACAGGATAGCTTTGAATTCACATGGATTCCTGTAATTAGTTTGTTTGGAGTCCCATACATTTTGATGAAAAACAAGGCTTACATATAAATGTGAAAGGCAAATATTTTCAACATTAGAAGTGACTTGATTGGAGGGAGAGCATCTATTTGCCTTTCTGAGCCTTCAGTATGTTTGAAGCTCTAAATGGACAAGTTCCTGTAAGAGACTTATTTATATATTTCATTCATATTGTTTTGTTTAAAACCCATCAGTAATGCATTCCAGCACACACTGCTGACCGTTCATTTAGATCGAGATGTCCTGCATTTTTCAAATGAGTTCTTGAATCTGAAACCATCCAAGCAGCTCAACAGATCAATGTTTGGCTATCAATATCCTGGCTCAAGATCTAGGATTTCTCTCTGCACATAATGTGTTAGCAATTTGAAAATAAACTCTCAACTGGTATGGTAATTCCTCTAATAAATCGATCACCGAAGTGATATTTGAGGTATTAAAAATGAGGGGTGATCGATTTATTGCAACTGAGTGAAAGTGCCCAGTTTCCGATCACGACTTGTGACAACTGTATCCGGGACGGTACCGGTGATTTGTTTCAAATTCTACTTACGTAGGGTGTGATTCAATAGAATCAAGTTAATTGCAGTTTCAATAATCTAGCATCATCAGAATTAATACCCTGTTATCAATGGACGGTGGTAACTTGCCAAGTGCTTGCTTGTAAACTTGCTCTAAGGGAAGGGAGACTACTCTAGTCAATAAATGATTCTGATTCTGATTATCCCTTACAAACGGGATTGACTGAAAATTGGGGGTGCTTGAATTATGACAACTTCCGGTCGTATTTCCTAAAAAAATTACTGTTCTTCTTTTTCTGAAACTGCCTTTCCACATGTTTCACACATGTACATGAACTCAAAAGCCTATATAAAGCTGTAATCTGACATGGTAATGCAAGTTATATTCAGTAATTCCTCTAATAATTCAATCACCCTATTAAAATTCAATCACCCCAAATTTTGTGGACAAAACTCAATCAGTTATTTTAATAAATTTGATCACTATATAAAGTCATTAAGAAATAATGCATTATTCGCATGAGTTTTTATCATATGGTCAACTTCCTGTTCTAATCAATTTGATCACCCCTGCTATTTTGGTGTGATATGTCACTTCCTGTGATCGAATTATTAGGGGAATTACCGTACATATAATGCACGTTACAGTACATGATGGTAAGAAGTTGCTGTACTAACGTGGTTGCATTGTTGAAGGCCTTTCCCGTCTCTATCATAGTACTGCATAGCTTCACCAGCTAAAATCAGAAAATAGATACAGAAAGTGAATAAAATATGTCCTTATATATTGAGATTTATGTCTGTGAAGACACACAACACACTGACAGATGTTCAAAAATTCATATTTTGCTCATGGACACGGTATTAAACTACAATGTGGATACAGTCAATCAAATATGTGAGTGAGTGAACATGATCAAACATCGCTTTCAACAGTATTTCAGTCATATCATCACGTTTGGTTCCTATTCCTTTTCACACCCGCAAACCACCTGGGTAGGGTCCTATTCCTTTTAACATTTGGGGACATTCAACCCCACATGTGCCCCGGTTAGTTACCTCTCACGACAAGCTCTCCAAGGGGCTGAGGCTTATTCTTACTATGAACAACAACAACCAAAATATAACCGAAACGCAGAGAAACTTCACACTGCAAAACTATGGGGCATTGACCACATATCATGCAAATTTCATGTATACTTGTCCATACAATATTAACTGAGATCCAGCTCGGACAAGTCCCAATTCACAAAGATTTCAAGAAGAAAGCGCCAAATATACACGAAACGTGAAGAAACTTCACGATGCACAACTACAGGGCACTGACCACATATCATGCAAATTTCTAAATTGTCCATACAATATTAAAGGAAAAGTTTGGGTTTGGTTTCCTTTGATACATATTAAAACAACTCATCAAATAGAACACAAAAGATAGTTTTTCTAATTTTTTTTTTTTGATTATTTTAAAACCGCAAACTCGAAGTCATTGTACTTTATCCAGAAGGCGGATATGACGTAGGCCGAGGGTCAAGGCATGGAGCTCTTCTGTCTGTTCCGGTAATCTAATTGATTTGGGTAGATAAGAGTAAATAGAGTGAAATCAGTTCCGATTCCAGAGGTGAAAGCGATGAGGAAGCTACCAATTCGAGCCGAAACTCTCAGATACGGGAGATCAGAGCAGCGGGTATAATAGCAGCTCTAGTAGCGAGACAGGTGACTAAATGAAGACAGAAGCCCGCATGGAAAATTTAGTATGATGTCGGTCACACGCTGCTCTCATCGACAGCTTACGGAAGAGATCGAGTGTTTTCGCTGTTGGGAGAGCGAACACAGCCGTGCTCTGGCAACTAGAAATGAAATGTTATGAGCTATTTAGTATTTAAAGTAAGTCTTGATAATTTTCACCTTAACACACGCATCTCCGTGATGCCTTCACATGTTCTGCCTCAAGCTTACGTCACACTGTTTTACATACTTTTACTCCTATTGGCTAAAACGTGATAATACAATGGCGCTTTCCTGGAGTTTGGTAAATTTGACGATATCACAGCATTTTGTTAACTATTTCTGCGTTAAAAAAAAATACAGCTGAATAGCATTTGACTAGCTCTTTCAGTTGAAATATAGCTTTACCAAACCCGAACCTCTCTCAAGCAAGATGCAGCAAGGACAAGTCCCAATTCACGGAGATTTCAGGAACAAAGGGTCATAACTCTTGAAAATATAAGAGAAATGCAGAGAAACTTTACGCTGCACAACTATGGGGCACTGACCACATTCATGCAAATTTCATACTTGTCCATACAATATTAACCAAGCTCCAGCTCGGACAAGTCCCATTCACGGAGATTTCAGGAACGATGGGCCATAGCTCTTGAAAATATAACCGAGACTCGGAAAAAACTCTACACGGCACAACTACGAGGCAGAGAGGGGCATAACTACTGTTTTTGTGAAACCCCCCTTAATACTGATATCAGATATAGGTTGTCCCATCAGTCACTACATAGTTATTCTTTGGACATGAATTTTGCATACAGTTGGTTAGTTTAATATGACAGTTGCTGATCACTAAGAACACCATTGTAGGTCTTAAAGACAGCTTTTTAAAATTATTACTCGTCTTGTAGTGTTGACCTGTTATCACATTTTTTTTCACTATACTCTGTAAAAATGAACATAGTTCCAATCATAGAACTTTAGATTAGTCACAGAAATGCCTTTTATGTCCCATCAGTCACATGTTAATTGTTCTGGTGTAGATCTGAGTTTATATACCAATGTTAACCACTGCAATTTTGAGAAACTAGAGGGTCTGGTTGTTAAATTTATAAAATTAACAGTAAAGACCCATGCAGACTAGTATTTAGATAGAGACTACTAGTTATGTTATGTTGAAAACAGTGGTCCTCAACAGTCCCATCAGTCAAAAGGGTGACCGTGCCTTCGGACATCTGGCAAACAAAGCATGCAGCTACATGTATGACCCAAAGCCCTCGTGTTTTTGAGAAGTTTGAAGTGTTAGCCTCGCTATCATAACCCTGAAACCAAGATCAATGACTTTCTAAAGCTATGGTGCTGTCAGAAAGATACTGAGTGGAACCGTGCTGTTTGTCCCATCAGTCACGGTGGAATTGACCCTTGCATTTTACCTTTTAGTCATTCTGATTTTGTTGTCCAGAAACCAAATTTAGGGGGCATAATGAAAAGGTCAGCCTTTAAACATTCATATCTCAACTTGTCAGTGATTTCAAAATTTATATACGTAAGGCCTCTGTATCTGTCGGTTAATCATCTCTGGGAGAAATGTATGCACATGTACAGCTGGTCCAGCGAGTTCCTTATACAGGGTAAAGAAACCTACCTCTCTAAAATGGAGGTAAAAAGGGTCCTTTTTGCTCAATAACAGGGCTCGAAATTCCCACAAGCCCGGTAGCCCATGGCTGGTGAATTTAGAACTTGGCTGGATGAATTTAATTCTAGAACCTAAGCTAACCAGCCCAACTGGCTTGTTATAATTCAAGAATTTTAGCTTTGTATAGTGAAATCTAGCAGCCTGGTGGTCTAACAAAGTTTGATGGTACATGTAAATACATGCCCTGAATAACTTTTGAATTATTCATCCTAACACTCCATAATCTCAGGTAACTTACCTGTACCATATATTTTGACAGATGAATGAATGGACGCATAAGGCATCCCTGCAAAGTCTAATGACTGACCTTTTCTAATCTGGCCTCCAGACGCTCTATGTCTGTCTCTGCCTCTTCCAGTGAGGCTCTGAAACAGTAATAATCAAATGTCAGTACATGGTTCCTACCATAGTATAGTAAATGTATGCTATTACATACACTTCTCCTTTATATGCAGGATGAAGCTCACCAGGTTAGAGTTGAGCACTGATCCTATCACACAGGTCACCCACCAATGTAGCATGGAAATTGATTGACATCCTGATGTTCTGAATGCAGACAAAGTGACATTCTCATGGCAACAGATTGTATACCTTCTACTGTCAAATACACACAAGTTGTATAACCTCTGATTGAACGGAGGTTAAAATGCGGTGCGCAGCTTTGTGTGCTTGACTCTCGGTCAATCAGCATCATCTGCTTGTAAATGGGGCAGAGTGGGCTCACATATTGTGTGTTTATATTGTGCAATAATTTAGCATTCACACTTGTCAATTGTTTTACAAGATATACTGGAAGCATTTCAATCTCTCTCACAAACAGATCTATACATTGATACTCCCTGTGTCGATAAAAATCGATACAGACTGCAGGGGTCGAAATTTACTCCTGTCTACCTGTCCCTGACATGTACTATTTCAGGGATTCCGCTAGGGTCTATTTGGGTCCGTCAACGGACCCATTCCCCCCACTGAATGAAATAAAAATTCCCCTTTTGGTCCGCTTGTTAAGAAGTAAAATTGTAGCTAAAGGTTTAAAATGTTACTTTATATCCCTCCAAGTCTTCCCTTCGTGAATATCAATGAAAACACATTTGGAAATTCACATTGGAAAGACGGCAATTGCCGGAATTAGGACAATGACCTGACGGTTCTCTGGAGCACGTGGAAAATTTCCCGCTTCCCGAGGTATTTCCAGCTAACAGTCTGTCCATCCAGCCAGATACCGTATCTTGTGTTTAGTACTCTTACAGCGCAGGCCGCGGAAATGAAAGTAGAAGCTCTGGAAGGTCAAGTTAACAACTGTCACCATTAGGGTATATTATTAGATCATCTGAGGGCATAATTTTGTTTGCCATGATGTTTTTCAGCTCTCACTATCAAAATCTGTTCATGTCGACATGTGCTCTCCCATGGAGAGGCGCGAAGCAGAATGAATGCCTGGTAGGGCTTGGTGCTCTCCACCATGTCCGCGTATCGACTCGGTTAGCGACCGTCCCGGAAGATTTCTGCTTCCAAGTTCAAATTATCGGGGTAATACATACGTAGCAAAGAGTGTAAATACACTTTAAACAGACGTTCCTCTTGTTAATCTTTATAATAAAATCCATCTCTAGACGCTCTCTCAGGCCATCAATTTAAATGGCAATTATCAAAAATTTCTGCCACCGAGAGGGGGGATACCCCCCTCACGGACTCTCCCCCCATACGGTCGCTACGCTCCCTCAGACTTGGTCGCTTCGCTCCCGCGTATGTTGCGGACCCGGAATTTTTTTTCTGGCGGAATCCCTGTATTTGAAAGAGACAGGTAGAGAATTAAAGTACCTGTCTCCAGTGACAGGTAGCCAATAATTTTTTTGGTGTTCAAAACATTTCTTTGACAAAATCTAATCAAAACGCACCTAATTACGTGGAAACAAGGTGTCATTAGTTTATTGGTAGCTTGCAACATGTAGCTTTGTCTTATTCTTGAATTACATGTACTTGACAATTATGAAAAATTTGAAAATCAATTTTCCTATTTCTAAGCTAAAACTTACCTTCACATACCTTATTGCTATCGTGTTCCTACGCGATTGCCCCATTGTAAAACCTTACCACAGAACCAAAAGAAATAGTCCCTGTAATGCCCCAATGCCCATGCGCGAGTACCCAGAATCCCCTCTGTCTGACCACGTCACTTCCTTCTTTCCTATTCAATCGCAGTGTGAATAACCCATTAGCGGGGAGGCTGGGAGGGCCATCACAGTATGTGAAGGTAAGTTTTAGCTTAGAAATAGGAAAATTGATTTTCAAATTTTTCATATTTCCTACGCTGTAAAACTTACCTTCACATACCTTATTGCTAGAATATCATAGCAGGAGGAGGGAAATAGTGGTCAAACAGAAAAGTTCTCAAGCATAGGCCGCAAGGCAATACAGGAGTCAGCGAGATAATCGAGTGCCATAAAGACATATAACATGACGGTATGGCCATCGATATCATCACCCAGCCCTAATATATACATATAAGCGGGCCTAGTGAATGGCTGACAAGCACTAGACCAAAACCTCGCGCCCCCCCCCCTTTTTTTGAAAATTTGGGGAGAGCAGACACTTACCAGATTTTAAAAAAATGGTAAAATCACTAGGAGGTCTAGTGCGTAGACGGGTCCGCAACTGACTGGGCAGCCACCAGGGGTCCCAGTGAGAAGATGTCCCATCGTTGGAGCGTCAGATCCCGGAGGTAGTGTGAGACGAAGGTAACATTACTCCTCCAGTAGCAGGCCCTCATTATGTCGGACACGGATCTATTGGTCCATAGAGGCCAGGATGCCGCCATGGCCCTGACCTCATGGGCGGAGACCTTGGACAAGGAGATAACCTCAGGTGGTACGTCCGTGTACGCAAAACGAATAGTCTTGGCAAGCCAGGAAGATATAGCATTTTTAGATATCTCCTGCTTGGATGCTTGGAAGAGGGCCCAAACGGGATGAAAAGACGCACCCGCCCAGCTCTCATATGCTCCACACGTGCCAGGTAACAGGAGAGAGCTCTGACGGGGCACAAGACTCTGTCATCGTCAACAGCCGCGGACAGGATGTTGGACAGAGCCGGGATGACGAACTCTCTCGGAAGATTGTCGTAGAGGGACTGGTTCTTCGCAACAAAATCCGGGAGAGTAGATAACGCCACCCAGGTCCACTTAGGGTTGTATCTCAAAGACCTGAAGTCCAAGGCATGGATTTCTGATACGCGGGCGGCAGAGGCAAAGGCAATCAGAAATACGGTCTTGTAAGATAGAAACTTCAACTCACAGGTGCCGATGGGTTCGAAGGGCGGCTCAGAGAGCCGTCTCAGAACCAGAGCCAAATCCCATTTAGGAAGCTGCGGCGTCGGAGTAGGCCTCTCCACCCGAAAGGAACGAAGAAGGGCAGAAAGGTTGACGTCGAGTGATGGGTTGACACCTGTGGTCAATTGAAGTACCCTGGAGATAGCGGACCGATAGCCGTCGACCGTGGCCGGAACAAGTTGCCTGTCATGGAACAGATGCAAAAGGAAGTCTGCTACCTGGTGAACAGTGGCAGAGGTTGGAACAATTCCACGTCCAAAACACCAGGTAGCGAAGGACTTCCACTTGTTCTGGTACACCGCAGTCGTTGATGCTCTGGTGGACCGGACCATCCTTTCGGACGCTTTCGACAGAAAATCCAGCCTCAACGAGCTGATGCTGGAGCACTTGAACGCGGTCAGTTGAAATAGACCGGGATTCGAGTGATACAGGCTGGATCTCGGCTGACGAAGCAGGTTCCACCAAAGCGGCAGCCGACGAGGTACGTCTATGAGAAGATCCATCAGGTCTGGAAACCAAGGGCGAGTGGGCCACCACGGAGCCACAAGGTAGACCACGCACGGCTGTGCTTGGATCTTCCGGAGGACTTGTGACAAGATTGCTGGCGGCGGGTAGGCGTACGCAATCATGTCGGACCATGTCCAAAGACAGGGCGTCGACTGCTAGGGCTGCTGGATCCGGAACGGGAGACACATAGGCCGGCAGTAGATGGTTCCAACGGGTGGCGAACAGATCTACGTTCGGCGTCTCCCATATCCGAGACATCTGGGCTAGGATGTCTTCGTGGAGCTGCCATGCGGTCGCTATTATCTGATTCGGTCTGGACAGTGTGTCGGCTAAGACGTTCAGATGACCGGGAATGTGGCGAGCTCGCACAGAAATTCCGTTGTCCCAACATAGGCTGAAGAATTTCTGTGCTTCATCCAGCAGTTGTCCGTTGCTACTAACAAGCGTTGGTTCTTGAGGTCTGGAAGCAATCTCTGTATGGACAGGGTTACGGCCTGGAACTCCAATACATTGATATGTAGCTTCCTCTGGCTGTCGTTCCACAAGCCGGATATTGACCTCGAACCCAAATGTGCTCCCCATCCTTCCATCGATGCGTCCGTGAACAGTTGACGGGACGGTTGAAAGGGTAGGAAGGTGACACCTATCATCACGTTCTCCGGCTGCAGCCACCAGCGTAGGAGACGTTTGACATCCTCTGTCACAGGGACAGTAGGATTCAGGTGCCGTTTCGGCCAATGGTTGTTGAGGTGCATCATCAACGGCCGAAGCTGCAACTGACCTCGAGGTGTTACATCCTGAGTTGATGTTAACAGGCCGATAATTGCAGCGAACTGGAGAGCACGTCTGTGCGATGCTGACAGGAACATCGGCACCGACGTCAGAATTTTCTTCCAGCGGTCTTCCGGAGGTTTCGCTAACGCTGAAAGGGTGTCGTAGGAAACTCCGAGAAAGACTCGAGACTGGGATGGTGTCAACTCCGATTTGCCCTCGTGAGGAAGATAGCCCAGAGCAACAAGGATCTCCCAAACGAAATTGGTGTCCTTGCGGAGTCCCTCCCTGCACTGATTCCGTAGTAGGGAATCGTCGAGGTAGAAGTGGTACTTGAGACCTCTCGTGTGCAGGAATGACGCCACCGGGTTGAAAATTCTGGTGAAGACCCAAGGGGATGTGGATAGTCCAAAAGGGAGCACGCGTAACTGAAACTTCCGGTTGCCAACCAGGAAGCGCAGATACTTGTGATGAGCCCTGTAGATCGGAACATGCAGATATGCATCTTGGAGGTCGAGAGACGTCATCCAATCCCCTTGTAACAGAGCCGAACGAATAGACCGGAACGACTCCATCCGGAAATGAGGAGGCGGGGCCAAGAAGTCCTTGTTCAACCGACGCAGGTTTATAACCATACGCATTTCGGTGGTGTTCTTCTTGGGGACCAGAAACACCGGAGAATAAAAGCCCGGGGACAGATCGTTTGGCGGAAGTTCTATAGCTGCACCCTTCACTACCAACTTGTCCACGGACCTCTGAATCTCCATCAGGTGCTCCCGACGCACTGGAATTCGAGACGCCCTGGGTGACGTAGTCAACGGGGGAGTTGTGGTGAACTCCAGCCGATACCCATGACGTAGGGTGTTCAACACCCACGAATCCGCCTGGATTGCCTCCCAATTCCTCCAAAACCTTACAAGTCTCCCGCCTACCGGAAGCGCCGGATCTGGTGGAATTGGGAACAGCGGCAACGTGCGGTCTCGCCATGCAGAAAGCACATCTGCATGGCCCGTGTCCTCATTTCTTGGAAGCTTTGGCGGACTTCCCTTTTCCGCCACCACGCTTAGAGTGGCCGCTCCCCCCTCCCTTCGAACCTCCGCCGGATTTCGGAAAGGAGGGTCCATCCTTCTTGGCACCAGCCCCGGAAGAAGAACTTGAGGATGAAGCTTTCTTCGGGGCCGAGGAAGACGACGTCGCGGCCTCGGGGGCCGATCGCTTCCTCTGTTGTGGACCAAAGTAAGAATGTGTGGTCCTGGCAGCGGACATTTCATTCTGCAGCTCAGGTAGTACACCGGCAAACAGAAGTCCTGAGGCGGGTGACTGCTCCCTTAAGGTCGATCTCACACTGGCCGGGGTATACGTAGGCAGGGCCGAAAACAGTGCAAGACGCCTTAAGTGTACAAACATAGCGGACATGAAGACTGAGGATGCCATCAAGTCCGCGTCTGCACGCGCAGCTGCCGTCAGGAAGTCCTTCATCAGGTTGACGTCATCCACCGGGACAGATACGTAACCGGACGGTGACGTTTGGGGTATGCGATTAAGAATCGTACGAATGGCGTAAAGAAACCAATCGAGATGGGAAGTAATCGCTACCTCCTGTCTAGAAGTGTCCTCCAGTAGACACATCTGACGAATAGAAAGAGGAATGTCTTTCTTCGGCGGAGCAACTCCAAGAAACTGATCGAGTTCCGGTTCCTGGACTGCTGCTCGATCATGCCAAGGTGAGCCGTGTACTGAATACGACCGGAACACGGGTCGCTCCAGCGGGAAGACACCAGTAGATTTCTTAAAAGAGATCTAGACTCCTGTTGTCGTTGCCTCTCATCTTGGGTCTTAGGAAGTGAGAAGGCGTCCCGCATGCGTTCAGCACATTCAAAAACAGCTCTAGAAGGCGGAAGTGACGTGCGATGTGACGGCTCTTGTCGGAGATCAGACATCGCAGTAACCCTTCTGGATTCTACAATTCGGAGGAGTCATATCCGGAAACAACTCATAAAGGCGAGCCAGTGTATCAGAGTAACTGGACGCAGCGAGGTCCGGATCAGCATCGAACAAGGAAGTCCGTTCTTCCGCTTCCGTCTCAGCGTTATTCACTGTCCCGGGATTCACAGGGGTAAACCTGGGCACAAACGAGGGAGGTGTAGGTCTACTAGCCTGCGAGAGATCAAGTGGTAGCTGAGGATGGGAACCGGAAGTCGGCCTCCTTGATGATACGGGGCGAGGTTGATAGCCAGCCCACTCGGGCACCGGAAGTGGTGTAGGAGATGGTGGAGGAGGCATCAACATGTCACGCTGTAGGGCTGCGAAGTCAGCAGACAATCTATTAAACCTATCGAAGAGGCTGGCAGGAATAGATGTTGCTGGAGGACACTGCCTATCAGAAGGGGGAAGTAAGGCAGAACCGGAAGCAGCCGCATACTGGGACATCGCCGGCCTAGCTGGGTATCTAGGCAGATGTGGGTGAGCAACCCTCACTTGTCGTCTCGGTATAGGTGCATGATATGGCATAGCATATCTGACAGGCCTAGGAGAGGGAGAACGGAAGTGAGCACCCGATGTACCGGAAGTCGGATGTGTAGGAATACGTGCAGTAGGAAACACACGACGTGGTACATCAATAGGTCGGACTACAGAAGCCACAGAAGGGTATGAAGTAGGCCTATACACTACACTGCGTACAGGAAGCGGAGAGTACGGCGGTGCAGCATAGGGAGCCGATCTGCTATACATCGATGACGTAACCGGAAGTCTGTTCATCGATGACGTCACTCTCGTGTCATACATCGATGAATGACCCGGAACCCCATAACCAGATGGATAGGCAGGAACATCATACGCAGAGGCAGTCCTATAGTAGGATGAAGTAGCCGACATCGGAGCATGCGCAGAAACAGGAGCGGAAGTTCCGATGTGATACGATGATACCGGAAGGTAAGACGATACCGGAAGGTATGAAGTCGATGGTTGCATATAAGCATCCGAGAAACTCGGAGCTACCGTTGGCCGGAAGTCATAACTGGACACAGGCACACGTTGACGCTGGTCCGGTTGAGCAAGCTGCGGGGGAGCTGACAAAGGCTGCTGTAAAGGTGCCCTGGACAGCCTGGGAACATTCAGTAGGGAATGACCTGACGCAGGAAAACCGGAAACGGGTGTAATAATCACCGTAGACTGCACTGGGCGAGGTGATATTACGGACGCTGGAACAGCTGACATCTCCGTAGTTGGTATAGACGTAGATGAGCTGCGCCGAGATGAAGACAGATTCTCCGGAAGTGACGAGTCCTTGACCACGGAAGTCACAGTCTCCGGATTGACAATCCGAAACAGGGGACCCTCAGTCGGAAGTGACGTCACAGATGTCGGATCAAAGTTGGCCGTCAAGGTCAAGGACGCCCCGTGCAGTAACTTACCTACGGGACGTCCGCCATCTTTGTTCGCCATCTTGGCCCCTGAAACAGAATTTGTACATGGAGGAGGAGAAATACTGACTACATTCGGCAAATTACTAGATGGAGTTACACTCATATCCTGCGTAACGGACATATCAAGAGAGGCAGACTCGTCCGGCTCGTTCACAGGTGAGCGAGACGGAGAGCCGACCAAGCTCTCGGCACAATCGAAGCCGGGCGGGGGCAAAACTTCACTGGCATATGAACCGACAAGATATCTTTGGAATACATCGTCGGCCCATAGCTCGCATTCTGCACACTTGGCATATTGATCACACCAGATCCCTCTACACGGCGGACAAGCTGAATGCGGATCCGTCGTGGGTTTGGATCGTCCACATAGAACACAAAACACGGACGCCATCTTTATTCTGATTCGATAATACTCCCTGACGATTGTTTGAAGTCCAGGTAGGTCTCGAATCCAAAGGAATTTGGTAATATTCCTTCTTCTCTCTCAAGGTAATATCCCAGGAAATCTCCGTAGGTAATCCAAGGTTACGAGTAAGGAATATCGTGGTATTACAGATGTAGATCTTGAAACTTTTACGGGAGCACAATGGAACTACGTCTGACCGCTACGATTGTAGAGGAAAGAAAGAAGTGACGTGGTCAGACAGAGAGGATTCTGGGTACTCGCGCATGGGCATTGGGGCATTACAGGGACTATTTCTTTTGGTTCTGTGGTAAGGTTTTACAATGGGGCAATCGCGTAGGAACACGATAGCAATAAGGTATGTGAAGGTAAGTTTTACAGCGTAGGAAATTGAACAATCATCACATGTTCAGGTAAATCTTAAAGGTGACAGGTAAACTTTATGTGGCTTAAATATCTCTGTCCTCAGCATGTTAGCCTTTGAGTGTGGGCCTAGGCAGCACCCAAGATGGGTTAGCTGTCCTGTCTGGTCTACCAATTCTCTGTGGTTCACTTCATTTATAGCCGGAAACAGAGACAGAAGGGGTCTAATTTTTTCCTTTGCATTGAGTGTTGTGGCTGGACCCCTATGGCCGAATCATGTTATCAGACAGGAATGGAACATCAGTTGCTCGAGATCTTTCACTGCACATGGCATAGGGAATTGAGACAGCGGCACGAAAGCATTTTATTGAATAAATATAATTTGTCATCTCCAGCACTATGACAACCATATAAATGACACCTTTGAATAAATTACATGGAATTTGCTTCAAACACTGATTTGTCAACAAAACCGTCCTGTTTCTTTCTCCACAGTCGGCAGGGACATGCGTAGAACGAGGCTGGCCTTTCTGCCCACTGATTTTTCGGTCAAACTGACCTTTGACCTCTGACCTTGACCTACATTTAGTATGCAACACATCGTCTCCCCTTAGGGCATCCACTCACAAAAAATTAGAACTGTAGATAGAAAACTGTCAATGATGAATGATTTCCTGATTTTAGGCAACAGTGACCTTTGACCTCTGACCTCGACCTCAATTTTGGTACGCGACACATCGTCTCCACCTCACAAAAAATTGCAATTGTGGATAGAAAGCGTTCACAGATATAGACCGGACACGAACACTTCAGTGATTCCTGTTTTTTAGGCCAGTGACCTTTGACCTCTGACCTTGACCTTCATTTTGGTACGCGACACATCGTCTCCCCGTAGGGTATCCACTCACCAGAAATTAGAACTAGATAGAAAACTGTCCCAGATATAGACCGGACACTGGGGACGGACAGACGGATGGACGGACAGACGGATGGACGGACAGACGGACGGAAACCGCCATCACATAATACGTCCGCCTTTTGGCATGTTTGGCGGGCGTATAAAAATGATTCTTGCCGTTCGTAAACAATAACAACATATGTTTATTCACATGATCAGAAAGGTTACGATAACAAATTAATGTAGGTGTCGAAAAGGTGCCAAAATGGGAAAATCAGTCCATGTTTTCTCCACAATTTGATCACATTTTGTCAGCATCAAAACAGTCACGGGAGACTCAGGTCAGGTTGGTCAAAAGCTCAGGTCGGTCAAAATGTATTCAATTGTCATAATTTTTCTCTCCAGTTGAATCACTTTTGTCAGCTAGAACTTTCGAAGAGGCAGACTGTGGAAGCCCAAATTGTTTCTACACATGGACACCTACCTCCAGCTGTGATAGGAAAATTTTGCCATGTCGCTAGTATTATCATAAGAAGACAATGTTCACAATATAATGATGAATGAAAATAAACTGAACTGCATTTGGGTCCTAATGCTGTGCTACATGTATTAGGAATTTGACAACATTTAATATCACATATGGGTGAGTGAGTGAATAGAATTTAACGTTGCTTTCAACAATATTTCAGCTATATCACAACGAATCAACTAAGCACCACCCAGCCCAGTTGCGTTCCTGCTACTTCAAAGAAGAAATCTTTGAAGCAGCATGGAACCAGACACCCTCCATCCACCATATAAAACACTGAGGTCAGGACAGCACACAAGACACAGACAGGAGTCTGGACGCTTACAAAATGCAATAAAGACAAGTGATATTACAGTGCTAGACATCACATTATCAAGTTCCTGTTGCTTCTCAGCAAATTGCATTGAAGCAACAGGAACCTGAACCCACTCAGCCACCCGCTATCATATGGTAATAATGTGGGCTGGGACATGTAAACACTCATCTTCGCTAAAACCACGGGTATCTCTATAATAGATACCTCTGGTCCACTTGGACACTGTACCGCGATCAACGACAACACAGCAGTAGATTCGAAAACACATAGCACCCAGTGGTAGATGAACACGCACATTTTCAACAACCATGAACATTAATAAATATAAAGGAAACATAGTTTAAAACAAAATCTATTTGAAGAGAAAACCAACCCATTCATCTACCATCAAACAAGCCAGGCAAATGTAAGAAACAATGTAACTTTGAAGGCGGTCCGCAATGTCAGTGTTTCCGACCTCGCCTTCCCACTGAAGGACTTGAATTGGGTGAAATAACGTACAGATTTCTATAAAATTTCACTGATCTTTCCATTAATATTTTATTGTTATGGGTGCTTGGATTAAATATTCTACATTCGGTATCAGCGAATAGTTTAGCAGCGAAAGTAAAACCCCAACGTATTTTACCATCAGTGCAGTTTTTCTAGGTCACGTAATTGGAATGTGGGAGGAACGTGGTCTGCTATGCAAGATAGTCAAGGGTTCGCCTTTAGCTCACAAATAGAAACCTTGACGTCGTGAAGATGGCAAACACTGGGCATGAACTGTTTGAATGAAAGTGGGCGTCTACATTCTACTTTTGAATGAATAGTTGGCACATGGCCATGATTGCGAAGATTCAATGTTCAAATACATGTAGGGAGTGCATGTAGACAAACCTCCCCACAGTGCATACTGAGCTCCATCTCACAGCCTCAGGCTCACTCCATTTTACCCTTCCCTCAATAGTGAAAGTCAACCTTTACGGTGTGGCTATTACACATACAGACATGACATGTGCACACACGGTTCTGTTTGAATCCGACAGAACAATTTTTCGTCAATTATAAACAGGAAAATGATCTTTAGATCATTCTTTAAATGCTAGTTCAACAGAGATATGATGCAGAATTGAAAAGTAATCAGAACATTCTACAAACATCGCTTATATAATGTCACTTCCGGCAGTGTGCTGCTTGGGCGAAAATCTGACTGGTGGCTGATGGGTAAATATGCCCCAGTTAGGTGGTTGACAGTAGACTACAATAAAGTCCACTGAAAATCATCATTTTCAAACACAAATTCATGATCTGTACATGTAAGTTGACATGAACTTTAATCTATATTAAAAGTATAAGTGGCAAAACTTAATTCATGAGTGCATGTTTATCGCAATACATGTATGCTTAAACTATTTGTTCCACTGAAATCCTTGTGCAAAAAAGCAGAATGTTATTCCATCTTGCAGCTGTGATTCAGTCAACCAGTGAACACGAGCATCACCATTAGGCTAAATAAGAAAACATGTGTGGTTCTAGTTATTCTGTGAAAAAAAAAAAAATAGGGTACATGTTGGTAGGTACATGTAGGTACTATCTTTTATTTTTACTTCTTTTTTTTCTCAGGATAATGTTCTGGCAGAAAATTAATCATATTCTTTCACATGTTTAACAGTCCATTAAACCATCTGTGATGAAAAATGCAGGTATTCTGTTATGGATTTATATTATTAAGTGCCACAAGATGCTAAAAAATGTCACACATAAAGTTTTTGATCTCTATTGTGAGTAGTTTTGCAGATTGCATTTTTTTTTTCCAAATACAACCTACATGTGGTCCACACTGGTTCGGAATATCCTGCTGGTGTGTATATCATTCCAGCAAGATAATATTTGTGCTAAATGGATAATTCGTTCATTCAGGCATTCGTAGATGCTTGGGACGATGGAATAATCTGGAAATCTCTGTCATTCTGACAGTGTTGAATACTAAAGTTATGTCACATATATTCCATGAGACATGCTTGTTTAGGTTTCAGTATACATGATAAATGGTCTGGTATATACGTAAACTACTGTACCATAACTGTAATATATTATTGGTGTTTTGTCGATACAATGACTACATGTATGTATTGTAATGATACTACAATAATTATAGGGTATGTGTCATCATTATCTGGCGTCCTGATTACATAATGTTATGATTATATGCTGTGATCATTCATGACAACTATCACCTGTAAACAAGACAAATATACACATTTACTGATTGTATCATTTTATGTAGCTCCGGTGAGGCCTTCTTGAATCTTCTATACTATGTGAGAACAAGGCTCTGGCACCAAACCACTCACCAGATGTAGTTGTTGGGAAAGTGATGGACGCCGCAATATTTGCCGAACCCATTGACCATAACCAATAAAGTAATTCGATTCTATGTCCACTTACCTTCCATCAAACACCTTGTTTATGAGTGGCTGCCCATTTTTATCTTTGCAAGAAGTCTAAACTTGGATGAGGGGGGTAAAACAGTCCACATCGCTGCTATGCGTGTAGTGTTTGTCGCGCGGTGTTGTGGCGCGTAATCGGCGTTAGAAAATGTAGACAATTTTACCCCCTCATCCGAGTTTAGATGTCTTGCAAAGCTAAAAATGGACAGTCACTATTAAACAAAGTGTTTTATGAAAGGTAAGTGGACATAGAATACAATTATTTTATTGGTTAAAGCTACATTTTATGGTTTTATCTATAGCAGCTTCCGACCAGTAAGCGAACAGGACCAGTAAGCGAACAGGTCTAACTAAATAAGGCAAAATATTAAATCCTGAGAAATTAACAATACACAAAACTTATAATTGTTCAACTACTTGATTAGTTGGTTATTTCTACTTACGAAACTGGCTCGTAACAGTCGTTTGTCGCCCGATTCTGTTAGAAAAAGCAGACGACAGGTCGCTTGGGAGGTCAACAAATAAAATAAATTCAGATTTGCATCCTTTGTACAAACTGACAGAAAGTCAGATCAAGATAGTAATTACACTACAAGTTGGAGAAATTGATGATATCTGGGAAAAGTAACTTTTTCTTTCGTCATCTTTGACAGCGGCAAAAGTTTTGATGCTTCAAATACTGTGGATTTGAAGGGGACAAGTAATGATTTGAGTTATTTCCCTTGTTTTCTCTCAATGTGGAATGGCGGTACTTCATGCTGAAATGACTGCTCCCTCCGACGTAGTTTTTAACGGTAGGCCGCGGCTTTATGATGTTTTTCACTCAGCGGAAGTCTGTTTCACTGTGGATAAGTACTATATTTGCTCAACAATCTATTCTTGACATACAATGACCAATATACAATAATGATGCATCTCTAAATGGTCGAAAAATCGCTGACAAGCAAATGTTCGCTTACTGGTCCAGTATCACCATATTTTCGGAGATCAAACCACTCTATTTGAAATCGTTCCTCACACAAGTAAATTGCTGCTGGAGAATATATTCATACCTGAAAATAATTATCAAAGTTCGGTCCTTTGTTTTCTGCCACTAGTTTTTATTTTAATATTCAAATAGCATTATTGGAAGTTAAAATCACTCAAAAGTGTTCGCTTACTGGTCCACCAAGGCTACACTGAAATAAACGGCTCTATCGAGTGAGTGAGTGAATAGGGTTTAACGTCGTTTTCAACATTTTTTCAGCTATATCGCGACGGCGGCTCTATCGAAATCAACTCCAGTCGTCTTTTCCAATCATTTGGGCGACTCTTATGGGAGCCGTACACAGGTTACGGGCGGGACAACCAGCTGTGACGCATGGCTGTCCGAGGTAATAAATACAACACGAATTGCAATCAATTATGTCAACAGGGTTTAAATCGTTTACCTATGACAACACAGTGCCAGTTGTTGTTGTTGTCGACGTTGTTGTTGTTCTTCTTCAAGGAAGAAATTATTTTACCTGAATTTCGGTGAATCCTTCAGACATTCTTTGAAGTCGACAGTTGGTTTCATGATTACAATTTGTTCCTCAGATGATACAGTTGAAATACATGATAAATATTATGGAAGGAAGTCACCGAACTCCAAAGTTTCTAACGAAGAGAAAGTGTCAACTCCCACCATTTTCATTGACAACTCGGCCAACAGGTGGCGTTGTTCCCCACCGGAAAATGAAATTTGCATGTCTGGTGTTCTAATATTGTCAATTTATTATTGGCATTTCAGTGCGACATACATTGAGTTCCTCTCCATTTTAGAGAGCGAATAGAGAAAAAGATATTCCCCCCAAAAATCTATCATAACAGTTTGACTTCCACAAGGTTCGGACATTTCCGGTAGCCTCTCAAACATTCCTCAGCTGTAGTGGTTGTTTTCCCTCCAAACGTATCCATCCAGATAATTTACGGCCCAACCCCCAAACAGGGTTGTCATTCCGATCGACACTGCTGTCAGCCAACTTCACCGAGGGCGGCATTGTTTTGCCCAAGCCATGTAGCCTTCGATGGAGAATGAAAGTGTTCCGTATCGCAACATCTTGAATTAAGCAGAACATCCTGACGATTATGCGTTTTGACAGGTGCTCCGAGCGCGTTTGGAGGGGAGGGTTGATATGCAAGCTGCAGCCAGGTTGTGTTATATCTCAGAATTTATAAAGTAAACTTCAGTCTCCGACATTCAATAATTATTCAGCCGTCGTCCATAAAAGAATTTGCGTGTAAATAATCGGAATATCACAATATGGGGGCTTCTGATTGGACAAGAGCCTGCTTGAATTGTAAACATACCCAACGTGGCTCCGCCAGCGTGGGACGTTGGGTATGTTGTTTTGGATATGATGTACTGAAGGGCATAATAAACTATATGAACACTTATGAACGTGTTGATCTTCCGCTTTTTTTTTATATGTTCAAACCCAATCCTAAATTTACATACATGCACTAAGCCAACCTGCCTCTCTCGGCATGCCCCACAATCGGGCGTTGACGGGCGTTAACGCCCGGTGGTGGAGGTGTTACCGCCCGGTGGTGGTGTCTGTACACATAGAGATGAATTCGTTACTGAAAAACTGTCCACAAAGTTCACAGGGCAAATATACTGGGTTTCTGCTTTCTCTACTACTAAGGGGGCAACTGGACTTCTCTACTTTCTCTATTTCTGATGACGCCACATTATTCTTTCCCACGCGGTACAATAGCGGCCCAAGGTAGCCGGTTGAAAAAACTCCTCCAAACGCACTCCATTGCACCTCCGAAACTCCCCTTTCTCCACTACTTCCAAATGATCTATAAATAGAACAGAGGTTTTTCCAGAAAATTCCCCGAAGGGCAAATATATATTCCCACGAATGTTTCACGCTGATACCGCTTGGAAGAGGATATGGGGCTACCTCTCACCGGGGCCCTGAACAATGCAATCAGAATGTGCAAACAACTGTTTCAGGACATGCTGTCTGAACAATATCCTGGCCTGCCCGACAAGGATTAGAACATACGGATCAGAGCGAATATGACCGAACAGTGAACTTTCTGAAATGATGGTTTCTGATTGGATAAGAGAGGTCAAAGGTCAGTTCCGGGTCAAAGGTCACTTCCGGTCACGTGACCTTCTGTATTCTTCCGCGGTGATGCGGTCGCTTCCGGTTCCGGCGGCGCTGCGGTAGACAAAGACTATGCAAATAGAGTGAGGTATCATTGTAAAGCATACGTGAGGGAGCATCCGAAGTAAGGGGTGTGACGTGCAACTGACGTCATTCTGCGCATGCGCAGTGGAGAAAGGGTATGGACATAGACGTTTTGGGATCTAGGTGGACCACTAGTGGTCCGATGGAGTCGAGTGAGGTAGCAATGTAAAGCATACATGGAGGAGCATGCGCCTGGACTAGTGTGTTGTTTGTTTTCAACATTCTGCGCATGCGCAGACAGGAAATTGTGAGAAAATGGTATGGAAATAGACGTCTTGGGGTCTAGGCGGGCCACTAGTGGTCCGATTGCATCAATTGAGGTATCATTGTAAAGCATACGCGAGGGAGCATCCAGTGGGATGGCTGAAACGTGATACTGACGTCATTCTGCGCATGCGCAGTAGAGAAAGGTATGGAAATAAACATTTTGGGGCCGAGAGGGGCCACTATTCGGCCGATTGGGTCGAGTGAGGTGTCAATGTGAAGCACTCGTGAGAGAGCATCCGACGGTATGGCTGAAACGTCGAACTGACGTCATTCTGCGCATGCGCAGTAGACAAAGTGTATGGACATAGACGTTTTGGGGTCTAGGTGGGCCGCTATTGATCCGATTGGGTCGAGTGAGGTATCATTGTAAAGCATACGTGAGGAAGCATTCGACGATATGGGTGTAACGTAAAACTGACGTAATTCTGCGCATGCGCACTAGGCAAAGTATATGGAAATAGACGTTTTGGGATCTAGGCGGGCCACTAATGGTCCGATGGAGTCGAGTGAGGTATTATTGTAAAGCATACGTGAGGAAGCATCCGACGGGATGGGTGTGACGTAGAACTGACGTCATTCTGCGCATGCGCAGTAGAGAAAGTGCATGCACATAAACGTTTAGGGGACGAGAGGGGCCACTGGTGGTCCGATTGAGCCGTGAGAGGTATCATGTTGTAACCCTCGGGGTGTAGAGCAGTTGACCAGTGGGTTTCACCGTCGTTTATATGCAAGAGCTGCCAGGGGCGCCACCTGTCTTATGACAACTTCCGGTTCCGGTCACGTGACAGTAAACATGGAAAAACCCGGATGTAAGCTGAGGACCCGGATGTAAAACGATGACGTCACTTCCGGGCTCTGAGCTCCACGAGCTCCGATCGAAGAGCTCTGCCACACGGGAGCTCCCACCACCACGATCGGGCGTTGACGTCCGCTCCGGAGCTCCGAGCTCCAAGAGCTCCGGAGCTCCGAGCTCCGAGCTCCACCACACGGGATCTACCACCACCACCACCGGGCGTTGGGGCGCCACCTGTCTTGTGACAGCTTCCGGTTCCGGTCACGTGTCAGTAAACATGGAAAAACCCGGATGTAAGATGAGGACCCGGATGAAAAACCACAGTACCCGGATGGAAGACGGAGGAACGACGGGAAACACCACTGGCCAAATGCTCTACACCCGAGGGCTAAAAGATGATACCTTTCACGAATCAATCGGACCACCAGTGGCCCCTCTCGTCCCCTAAACGTCTATGTCCATACACTTTCTCTACTGCGCATGCGCAGAATGACGTCAGTTCTACGTCACACCCATCCCGTCGGATGCTCCCTCACGTATGCTTTACAATAATACCTCACTCGAGTCCATCGGACCACTAGTGGCCCGCCTAGATCCCAAAACGTCTATTTCCATATACTTTGTCTACTGCGCATGCGCAGAATGACGATAGTTTTACATCACACCCATTCCGTCGGATGCTCCCTCACGTATGCTTTACAATGATACCTCACTCGACCCAATCGGACCTGCAGCGGCCCACCTAGACCCCAAAACGTCTATGTCCATACAATTTAGTCTACTGTGCATGTGCAGAATGAAAGCAGTTCCACGTTTCAGCCATACCGTCGGATGCTCTCTCACGAGTGCTTCACATTGACACCTCACTCGACCCAATCGGCCCAATAGTGGCCCCTCTCGGCCCCAAAACGTCTATTTCCATACCCTTTCTCTACTGCGCATGCGCGGAATGACGTCAGTTTGACGATTCAGCCATCCCGCTAGATGCTCCCTCGCGTATGCTTTACAATGATACCTCAATTGATGCAATCGGACCACTAGTGGCCCGCCTAGATCCCAAAACGTCTATTTCCATACCATTTTCTCACAATTCCCTGTCTGCGCATGCGCAGAATGTTGAAAACAAACAACACACTAGTCCAGGCGCATGCTCCTCCATGTATGCTTTACATTGCTACCTCACTCGACTCCATCGGACCACTAGTGGTCCACCTAGACTCCAAAACGTCTGTGTCCATACCCTTTCTCCACTGCGCATGCGCAGAATGACGTCAGTTGCACGTCACACCCCTTACTTCGGTTGCTTCCTCACGTATGCTTTACAGCAATACCTCACTCGACCCAATCGGACCAATAGTGGCCCCTCTCGGCCACAAAACGTCTATTTGCATAGTCTTTGTCTACTGCGCATGCGCAGAATGACGTCAGTTCCACGTCACACCCATCCCTGCGGATGCTCCCTCGCGTATGTTTTACAATGACACCTCACTCGATGCAATCGGCCCAATAGTGGCCCACCTAGACCCCAAAACGTCTATTTCCATACCCTTTGTCTACTGCGCATGCACAGAATGACGTCAGTTTCACGTTTCAGCCATCCCGTTGAATGCTCCCTCGCGTATGCTTTACAATGATACCTCACTTGATGCAATCGGCCCAATAGTGGCCCACCTGGACCCCAAAACGTGTATTTCCGTACCCTTTGTCTACAGCGCATGCGCAGAATGACGTCAGTTTTACGTCCCACCCAGCCCGTGGGATGCTCCCTCACGTATACTTCACATTGATACCTCACTCGACTCAATCGAACCTCTAGGGACCCCTCTAGCCCCCAAAACGGCCTCCCAGCGCTATTTACCCACTACGCATGCGCACAGTGACTTTTTCAAAAAATTTCAACCAATCGCTTCGGGACCCTGCCCATCGTGTTCTAGGTGTTGAGATGTGAAAAACAAAAACAAACAACCCATACTACAATGACCAGGAGTAAATTTCCCATTAGGTTCAACATTGCTCAGTGGGCCAGTATGGGCCATATAGTAGACATATATATGCTATTTTCAACCTTGGTTTGTAGCCTGTAACTCGTGGCCTAATGGATAACGTGTCTGCCTCTAGATAAAGCGACCTGGGTTCAATTCCCACTAGGACCCTTTACCTGCTGTCACAGTATGGAGAAACTGAGGGTTCCCCACTTGCCATTTAACATGGTTAAATAGATGGTGATATTGTCGCGGACCATGTGGAATACCATGGATGCTTCGGAAGGGCAGATAAAGCCTATCTATTGTCCCGGAGAGGGCTGGACATTGCTGGAGAGGGCCGGACATTGCCGGAGATGACCGGACATTACCGGAGATTGCCGGACATTGGCGTAGAATACAGTGCATTTGAAATGTCGGGACTACATTGCGGAGGCTTATTCCCGGAACCGGAAGCGACCGCAGCACCGCCGGAACCGAAAGCGACCGCAGCACCGCCGGAACCGGAAGCGACCGCATCACCGCGGAAGAATACAAAAGGTCACGTGACCCGAAGTGTCCTTTTACCCGGAACTGACCTTTGACCTCTGTGACCTCTTGATCACGTGATCGTCACGTGAGCTCCGCATGCTCCGCAGCGCCCCCTGGCGGAAGTAGGTCAATGGGACCCAATTTCAGTTTTATATACTACTGATCCCACATACAAATATACTGACTGCATATTTCTAAACATCACAAGAACCTAATCTAATTAAAATTAAATCGTATCTGCTCCCCCATTTGGATATGTCGCTTGCAGGATCTAACCGGCTTGCAAGAACGCGAGTGTCAACCAATCCAGAGAACTCTTCATAGTGCTGTGAAGGCTTTATGATGGTAGGGGCTTTTTGGCTGGCTCAGCCGTATCAGAAGCCTCTCTGGCGGGGTATCTTCTGATGTTGCCGCGCTTCCGCCAGTTTGGCGCTATAATGCGGGGTAGAAATATGGACTGGTTATATATGGACTGGACTGTAGGGCTGCACGATAATCGCTATATAAATGATGCAGTGAAGGATATCCACCTTCACTGTAGAAATATGGACTGGTTATATGGACCATACAAAGCTAGATTCATAGCTGGTTCTAGAAGCTGCATCACCAAGCATCTTTCAATCCTATTGACGAGGGCCCTTCAGGAGGTAAAAGCATTTTGGGAAAGATATTGCGCCACTATTTCTAAGAACTCTGATGTTGAATATATGTGGATATTGAAAAACTCAAAATGTCTTACGGAAAAACTTGATGCTAAACGTCACATGCCGTACAGACGTGGATCCACATGGGATTTCTCGACTCTCTATACTACAATCCCTCATCAGGACCTTATTGACCGTCTAAGTTCATTAATAGTGTCTGTGTTCAAGAAAACTGACCGTAGATATATTAATGTCGGAAGCCATAAAGCATTCTTTAGCTCTACTACATACAAGAGATATCATTCATGGGATGTTTCTTCGTTTATAGAGTTGCTTGAATTTCTCATTAAAAATATCTATGTGAGTTTGGCAACACAATATATCAGCAGCATATAGGTATTCCAATGGGTACTAATTGTGCACCCCTGTTGGTTGACCTGTGTCTGTTCTCTTATGAAAATGACTATATGCAGGCGCTTTCAAAAACCGATCCATTCAAAACCCGTTCCTTCTCATTCACCAAACGCTATATAGACGATCTTCTCGCTGTGGATAATCGCTATATAAATGATACAGTGAAGGATATATATCCACCTTCAATGGATTTGAAGGAAACTACAGATAGCCCTACAGGCACATCATATTTAGATCTATATCTCTATAAAAAATGAAGCGGACATTCTCTTTCGTCGACTTTATGACAAAAGAGATGATTACAATTACGACATCGTCAACTATTATGGATAGTAATATTCCAGTGGGACCTGCACATGGCGTATACATATCTCGCCTAGTAGCATTTGCTAGATCCTGTGTTAAATGTGACGATTTTAATCAACGTCAGAAAACATTGTTGCAGAAACTTATAAAACAGAGCTATTCCAACAAGCGCCTCCACTCAAAGTTTCTCATATTTGGCAATACATATCGCATGCTGATAGCAAAATACGAGCGTAGCGTGCAAGATCTATGGCGTTACGTTTCGTAACTTGTGTCTAATTCCGCTTAACCCGGGGCTACGCGGGGCCGTATGAACCCATGTATTCCAAGATCCTCATGGTGTTCATATGAACAGTCACAATCAAAGCGTGACTGAGATACATCATTCTATAGATGACGACTTTACAACGATGATTATTATGGATTAAGAAAACTGATCAGCGATTTGGAACATCATGATCAGGGACCGCGGAACCGGGGGAGGGGGGGGGCCCCCCCCCCACTTTTTGAGACTGCAATGTTATAAGTCCTATCTTAGATAGCGCCAGTCCAGCATTTAACATGGCCGATATAGAGTTCAGCCCCCCCCCCCCGCCGCCCACTTTCAAACGTGCTCCGACGCCCCTGATGATGTCTTGCCGGCATCATTGAAAACTGCTGACCGCTTCTCTCTTGCAGGGGAAACTAGCCTATGTTTATGTATACTATGATTGTCCTTTTGAATTTGGTGCTAATACTGTTACATGGAATATGGAATAGGTCTTTGGATTATGGATATATTATGGACGACGGCTGAATTATGAATGACGGACTAGACGCTTGTAATTAGCATAAACCTTGGGTTAAAGCAGAGGTGATGACCCTATCCCCCACCCCCCCCCCACACACTTTCAACTGCAAGAAAGTAGTTAAAATGCGACTGTGGTTGCACAAGACTATCAAATATTCATGACTGACTGCGCTCTGAACATTCAATTGAAATCAGTAAGATCCTACATAGCGACATATACGATACGATTGGAGAGTATTTATAGGATAATAATTTATTAAGATTGCATTCAGAGATTTGTCTCTCCCCCCCCCCCCCCCCTCAATAATTCTGACGGAAGTGACTTGAAATGGTTCGAAAATTAGTAGAGAAGCGTCTAAAATCTCAAAATTTTCAGGGGAAATACCCCGGCCCGACACCCTCCTTCTTCCTTCACAGGTCAATATTAATCGTGACAAGTTTCAAATTGTAGTTTCATGCCAAGTTCCAACTTCTTCCCGGTGTTCCATGGGGGGGGGGGGGCCTCTTCCATCTGAATTAGTGTTGACTCCAATTGCAGCAACGATGAGCATAGTCTCCATTATTATCAGTTTCATATGCCTCTCTTTCTCGATAAAAAACGTTGAAGATGAAGTGACCTTTCCTTGCAGAGGTGTTAGAAATTGACCTTGACTTAAACCGACGAGAAGATGGATTCATCTGAACACCAATTATTTGAGGAAGAATTTTGTTTTGTTTTTGCCTCTTTGAAAGAGTTAGAAAGGCGGAAATTGTGAAAATTTTCACCGTTAAATATTCACTGAAAATGCGCCAAATTGAGGCCAGATAGAAAAAAGGCCCAAAACGGTTACGGATTAGGGATTACCCTGATACACGCAGATATGAGAAGATATATTTTTTTTGTTGCAGCCGAGGTATAATTTAAGTACAGAGAGAATCCCGATCTTTGCCGAAGAGCAGCCGCCGTGCACGCAATCGGAAACCTCTGCACTACTCCATAACTCAGTGTACACCAATCTACGATGGTTTCCGAAGTTCAAGGTCATTTCTCAAGGCCGATCCAGAAGTGACAGTGTGCACGACGCTTCGACATGTGAGTTTCGGTTACAAATTTTAACTTGTATCAGCATTTATTGTACAAAGTAATTCTTGTGCACACATATCTCGTTCCAAATGTCATACACACGAACCTATGTATCCGCGATGTGTCTATTTTATGCACTATCACAAAACTTTGGGTTGTCAAATTATCCTGACCTTGAGCTTGACTCGCCGGTTCAACTTCACACGTCCATGACCTTGTCCGGCGGCGTATGGACGCTGTATCTGTAAAATCATGAAATATACCGTCCAAATTAATAAACGCATGGTATTATCTCGGCCCAAGTGAACCTTGCTGCTCCAAAACATCCCATGAGACAATGTTACATAACATTGACAACCACACACTCAGAGAAAAGCCTGTGACCAAATGACATGTGAGTTGATTTGGAGCAGACACTGGTCACAGCTCCTGTTCCCGACCGTAATGCAGGAGTCAAGTGAAACCCCCACCCCCCCAACCTCGGGGTTTAGTGGGGACTTAGCAAATGAGAGTTGTTAAAATGCTTCAATGCCCTACCCCCTGGGGCAAAACATTGAAGTGAATCCCCGCATAAACCTCAACCAAATACAATTTATGTCCCATCCCTTGGTAGAAGAAGTCTTAACTGAATCCCAAGATAAACAGGACTGAAAATGTGTGAAAGCCCCACTCCCTGGGGCGTAAACATGTTGTGAATCCCCAGGTAATCCCCCACTAAACCGGACCCTTGCCCGAGGTTGGGGGGGTGGGGATTTCATTTGACTCCAGCATAACTGTGGGACGGCTCCCATAAAGATTAACGTTATAGTAAATACACATAAATTGCCATGAATAAAAAAGTATATACCTGTATTCCCGGTGGCTGATTTTCAGTCATTAGCGCAGGATGGCTAGTTCACAAAACCTACTGAAGTTTCAGAATTTTTTTGACGTACAGAAATCAATTTATGAAGAAAAACGGGTGACAGACAATATAGCATTGCGATCCATACCCCCAGTTGCGCGGGTTCGATGGACAGCAGATGGGACAGCTGATCTACATGTATATGTGGCTACGCTCTTGTTTAGCTAGAGTTGTCTGAAAGAATGGTCCAAATTGGACCGATATCTCTTTCATGGCCTCCATTTAGGTAATCAAAACATGATAAAATATTAAACAAAGATACAGCATGAGCTCCCTTTTATAGAGCAATATAGCAATATGCTTCATGGTCACCCATGTCGAAGAGATATATGAACATGAAGAAAGCAACACATTTTATAAATATTAGCTACAGGTCCCAACTCTATTATGAGCCAGCACTAATATAGACATTGGCTCCTGTTTCTCGCACTGCGTTCATGAAAACCAGCCAAACTGCACTCATTGCAGGGAACTCGACGAAATTTCAACATTCAGTTATGCTTATTTCTATTAAGGAGAATTTGAAGAAAATGTGACTTTCCTTCAATATTAAATCAAGGAATCAAGATTTCAGACACAAAAAATCAGTGGAAAATGTCCAGATTTACATTTGATCATCACAGAAATCAAAAAATTTGACGAGGTCCGTGTACTGTGGTCCGTATCTTCAGTTTGACTAGTCTTGTGTGACTCCCTGCTGTGAGAAGAGCCTCTTGGGTAAGTGATAGCCATCCCCCTAAATTCTGGGGGGTGAGTAGGCGTGTATGATTTCTGTGTATGATGTTCTGGCCAGTCACCATTACCTGTTTCCATTAAATGGGGTGGGGCTAAGCTGCACAGATTAATCCAGACCTGTCAAGTCTCACGGATTGGCCGTGAGTCTCCAGATATTTAGAGAGGCCTCCCGGTCTCACGGTAGCGCTTGCAAATCTCACGGTAAAACAGAAATTATTCTCTCAAAATCAGACATTGGGCAAATTGTGATTTTATTTACGATAAAACATAGATGTGAAATGTCCGATGAAACATTTTTAGCTCTTACTCTTAGCTCGCAGTTTGTCCCAGAATCGACGAGGTCCGTGTACTGTGGTCCGTATCTTCGGGCGAATAATAGTAGTTGGGGCGCGTAATTGTAGCCAAGGGCGACTACTCATAGTCTTGCCTATTTGTGGCGCGTACTTCCGCCAGCATGGCCGACATCTCGCAATCAGACCCCACGCCTAGGGCGAACGCTCGCGCTTTGCGCTCGCATAGACTCAAGATATTTAATCAGTCCAACTTGGCAGCTCTGTTAATCTCTCTGTAATAGTACTAAACTACCCGAGTCGACGTATATATTACATCTACTGAGTGAAAACTGTGTGTAAAAAGGCAAGAAACTGGTGAACAATTTCTTAACAATCAACTGTGAAATGAAGCAATATGACTTGTCTCCCTTCCATCGTTCACCTGTCGTTCTTTTATTAACGGCAGAACAGCTCATAATTTTTTTAATTTCTGGTTTGAGCTTGAATAGATTTTTGGCTAACTTCTTCCAATGTTGTTATATTTAGTAATATTCATCAACTAATTGCAAAAGTAGTTCACTAATCCCTTCAAATAATTAACACAATCACTGTTAATTTTGTTAAAATCCCACTGATAAGACCACGCTTTATCGTCAGGAGTATATTATGAGATCAAATTGCCTACATTGGTAACGTAACTACAACGTTCAAGTGTTCGGATTTTGAATTGAATGTTGACTTTTAATAAAGACGGAAAAAGTTCCTTGAAGCCATGATGTAAGTAGAAGCCTCACCGTCAAAATAGTGACCTGGCTCAAATGCACTTACGTGAGAGTCGTGATCTCACTATCACGAGGAAATTACTCTGGTGAGAATGCTGAAATCAGTGGTATTCCAGTGATGGAATTCCAAAAGTCATTAACCGTGTAGGTAAATGACGAAACCAATGTAATGTGCCAATCTTGGAGAGATTGAAAGAAAAGTACACCCTCTGCTCAATGTTATTTATATGGCATTTAATTAGGGCTCAGACGATAAGCTTTTCCCGATCTTCTCGTTAATTGACCATAATGTCTTGGCTTTCCAGGAAAAATATACATAATTGAGGGGAAAAAAATCTCCTGTTTACATGTAAGTTTTTTTAATGTACCACATGCACTTAAGGCGTGAAGGTTGTTAATATTCACTAAATTAACAGAGGTTTTCACTACTGGTCAAAATGTCATTATTTTGTGAACCGTGAACATTTTGATATAATCACTTCAGAGTATGCTGAAAACGGTAAGACAAAGATATTCAGTTTCCTTCATGAACTAACCCAATGACCCTATCCCCAACCTGTGCCCTAACACATTACATTGCCTAATCCCTGCTTCACAGCGAAGAAAACTTAACTTCGTTACTTTATGCTTTATGGGTCATATTGGCTGTATTCACATAACCTTGTGAGCAGAGAAGGGTAAATTCAAAATGGTGGACAAAAGAGGATATCACTGAACAGTTGTTTCTGCTGTTTTTAATCAGCTCTTACCCTCCGGGCAAAGAGTATTGTCGTCATCAGCATCATGTCTGTCTGTCCATTCATCCATCTGTCCATCTTTCTTGTGGACACTATAGCTTACGAAGAATTTAACCAGGGATTTTAAATTCATACCACATATGATGGCCTATTGAAAATGACCGACCTTGACCTAGTTTATCAAGGTCAAATTCTAGTATTCCAGTCAATACGTCAAAGTATAATTTGCAATATTTTTTGAAGGATTAAAGCTGGGGTCTTTAAATTCATATTACATATGCAACTGGTGATTGACTAGAAGCCTATCCCAGTTGACTGACCTTGACCTATATTTCCAAGGTCAAACACTGTTTATTATGATATAAAATGAAGAAATAAGCTAGGCTTTCCAAATTAATACTTTGTATAGATGGCCCAGAACTGAATTGAAGATGACTGACCTTGAACTATTTTGTCAATGTCAGATTCTACTTAATGCGATATTTCATGAAGGATTACATGTGCCTTGTTTAAATTTATACTTGTGCAACTGATGATGGACTTGAAATCTATTGACTAAGACTGACCTTGACCTATTTTCCAGGTCAAATTCTCTACATAAATTTTAAGACCTCTGAATTCATGGTCCACGTGCAATTACGGGACAATAGACAAGAAAGATGTTGAACACGACTGACCTTGATCTATTTTCCAATATCAAATCACTTGATTGCAGTATGGAGAGCTAGGAATTTAGTCGACCTGCTGTACCATGGTGAAAAAAAAGGTAAAACCTGACTCAACATCCTATGCATTTCTTGTATGAGTGAACTACAGTCAACCTCCGATATCACATTTTTTTATTAGTTGTCAAAGTTCTAGAAAAATAATCTTTTGCAATGCCTGTTCACTGGTTGTAGACAATACCTGATGGCCGAGGAGAATGGGGCCCATTGGGTCATATTTAAGCTTATCTTGGCTGAAGGCCTGATGGGCTTATGTCATGGCCTGATCGTCCGTCGTGCGTAAACATCTTCTTCTCTGAAACCTGTTGGCCGATTAAGCTGAAACTTGGCATGCATGTTCCCCGCAATGAGTACACCAGAATTTGTTCATGCCAATGACGATACGATTTTAAATATGGCTGCCATGGTGGCCATCTTGAATTTGCCAGTGAAATATTGTCCTCATTATTTTTTGGTAAATACTTCATTGATCTTTCTCAAATTTGGTACACCGGTTCCCCTTTGGGTCTAGTTGTACAACATGTATACTTTAGTCCAATTTGGATATCCAATATGGCCACCAGGTGGCCATCTTGGATTTCCCCATGAAACTTTATCGGGATTTCTCAGGAACTACTGCATGGATCTTTCTCAAATTTGGTACACAGGTTCCCCTTGGGGTCTAGTTGTGCAAGATCAGACCACAAAAGGTATCTTGCACAACTAGACCCCAAGGGGAACCTGTGTACCAAATTTGAGAAAGATCCATGCAGTAGTTCCTGAGAAATCCCCCACCAGATGGCCATCTTGGATTTCCCTATGAAACTTCGTTATCGTGATTTCTCGGGAAGTACTGCATGGATCTTTCTCAAATTTGGTACACAGGTTTCCCTTGGGGTCTAGTTGTGCAAAATACCTTTTCTGCTCTGATTCGAACATCCAATATGGCCACCAGGCAGCCAATATGGCCACCAGGCGGCCATCTTGGATTTCCAGATGAAACATTGTTATCTCGATTTCTCAGGAACTACTGCATCTTTAGTAGAATTTCGCAAAATTTCGCGAGAACCCAGTTGGATTCTCAGTGGCTTAGTTTGCAAGAATCCAAAGAATCCAAATTTGCGGACTTCGGATTTTCAGTGGCACAGTTAGTGACAATCCAAATTTCCCTCACCAAGCATTTCGTGACCAGTTGCCATTTTCACTAGTGCTGGTTACTGCACAACTAGATGTAAACTTCTCAATGGGAAAAATTGAAATCGCCCCATTTATTCTGAGGAGGATGGTTAGCACACCTTAAAGTAGTTCAGGCCAGTGATTGGTTATCTCCAATGATGAGCAGTATTCAATCTAAACATTTTTGCTAAGTGGTAAGTATATATACTCTGAATTTTATTTCATTTGTATCTTTGTATTTGAATATGAAACAAATATTGGAATTGTCTACATGGCAAAATAAAAAAAATAAAAAAATCTGGCCACCTGCCGCATTCCCTGACAAGCAGTAAAACAAACAATTGTTATTAATGAACCTTTATATAAATACTAGGCCTAACAGTTTGCCATGGATTAATATCCGATAGGCAACAACATTAAAAAAAAAAGAGGAAATTCCAGATATTTTTGTCTCGCATATTTTCATTTCATACCATGATGGTTTTTACAGTGAAAGAAAGTCACAGACATAAACAAGAAGTGCAATGCCGTTAAAGTTAAAATCTCTACCTCAAATAAACTCACTTCTGAAGAAATGCGTTTTCTCAACGTAAAGTGCTAGACCACATTGTTGTTGGTCATGACAGGTCTCGTACAGGCAATGTCTCTGAAGATATTACTATCCATTTTTATTTTCATAAATTTCCTACCGCTTGATTCTACTTTGCCCGATGTTCTGTCTTAGGCAAAATTGTTTGTCATTCTAATTATGAACGAATCCGAATCAAATTCATCTGCTAAATGATATCCAAAATGTCCCAGGTTTCATTTTCACCCTTGTGTACTTTTCGTCTGAAGACGGTGTGTTAGCATTCAATTCCTTCACATAGACTGTTTTCGCCTGTTGGGTTTAACGTAGGTTGCTGTGCACCAACAGTCGAGCGAAGGAGAATACACTCAAACCTTTGGCGCCAGTCGGGAACCATTACAGAGAGTATTCAAAGCTCCCAAAAAATAATCGAGCAAAGGTCTCAGATGTTTAGTTAGCGCATTACGTCATCAAAACATGTGAAAATCGTCACTTCCGTTTGTGTCCGTTTTGCAGAAAGATGGAAGGATATCTCGGAGTTTTCTGATTACAGGTCAGCTATTTGACTTGAATTTCCGTGAAATATGGAATAAATCTCTCTGAATGAACAACACACTGATAAAGCTAAGCTTTGCTTGCGCGAATCCAACTGGATTCGTTTCGCGCAAGTTGCATTTCAGGCGAGTCTTTACGCGAATCGATTCCCAGATTCGTGTCGAAATTCTACCCCTTTGAGCTGCATGGATCTTTCTCAAATTTGGTAGACAGGTTCCCCTGGGGGTCTAGTTTTGCAAGATACCTTTACTGCTCTGATTCAAAAATCCAATAGGGCCACCAGGCGGCCATCTTGAATTTCCCTATGAAACTTCGTTATCATGATTTCTCAGGAAGTACTGCATGGATCTTTCTCAAATTTGGCACACAGGTTCCCCTTGGGGTCTAGTTGTGCAAGATACCTTTTGTTATTTGATTCGAATTTGCCAGTGAAATCTTGTCATCATTATTTTTCGGTAAATACTTCATGGATCTTTCTCAAATTTGGGGGACCGCACCCCCCCTGTACTGCGGTGGTCTAATGGTTAGAGCGTCGGCCTCGTAAGCGGTAGGTACTGGGTTCGATCCCAGGCCAGGTCATACCTAAGACTTGAAAAATGGAACTTGTTGCTCCCTCGCTTACGCTCAGCATTAAGAGGATAGAACAAGGACTGGTTCGCTCGGTGTCAGTATAATGTGACTGAGTGGGGTGTCATGTCTGCCTACGGCATGATATTTCAGTGGGACATCACTATAAAATGGCAGCATTAGATCTGCTCTGTTACAAGTAGGTTCCCCTCCTGCCCCTCCCCCTCCCCTCCCTTCCCTTCTCCGTCGTGATATAGCTGAAAAAATGTTGAAAGCGACGTTAAACCCTATTCACTCACTCACTCACTCAAATTTGGTACACCGGTTCCCCTTTGGGTCTAGTTGTACAACATGTGTACTTTAGTCCAATTGGGATATCCAATATGGCCACCAGGTGGCCATCTTGGATTCCCCCATGAAACTTTATCGCAATTTCTCAGGAACTACTGCATTGATCTTTCTCAAATTTGATACACAGGTTCCCCTTGGGGTCAAGTTGTGCAAGATACCTTTTCTGGTCCGATTCGAAAAGCCAATATGGCCACTAGATGGCCATCTTGAATTTCCCCATGAAATTTTGTTATCGTGAATTCTCAAGAAATTACTGCATGGATCTTGATACACAGGTTCCCCTTGTGGTCCAGTTGTGCAAGATACCTTTTTTGGTCCATTTTGAAAATCCAATATGGCCGCATCTTGAATTTCCCATGAAACTTTATTATGAAATCTCAGGAAATAACTGGATGGATCATTTAGTGTTCATGGGGGACAACACAAGTTAGAAACTCATCTGTTTCAATTCTTTAATAAAAATTTCTCACAGCTACTTTCTCCAGTTACAGCCAGATGAGCTACAGTGCTGTGGCACTATCTTTTATTTAACTCAGAGAGGGTTCATAAGTTTATAAGCTCTCCCTTATCCACACTTTGCTTCACCCCTATACCTCTCCCCATGTATGCAGGCATTGTGGTACATGTATGCACCATTGAGATTGTAGATATACCATTGGCCAGCTCGTGCCATTGTGCTTTCAAGAAAGGCTTAGATGCATTGTGCTGAGCCTGCGTTTGCCAACACTTGACATGTTAACATGGTAGCTCATAGCCCAAAATGGATTTCTGGGAAATTAATCACCTTTTCCTCAACTGTTTTACTACATGTATGAAACGTGATTTTGTCTATTTTATGTGCTCATCAAAAACCAGTTCTCACCAACTAAGGCCGCTGATAATTAATGATTCGTTTCCCGTAACCAGCCCTCTATATTTTGAGGGCAAATAATTAAAATGCATGAGGGATTTACATTTTCATGAGTAAAACTTGCTCATTTTCTTCATATTTGTATACAATTGGTTTGCAAGTTAATAATTAATAATTACCGCACTCCGCATGTGTATTATAGGTTACGAGAAACAAACAATTAATTAACAATGGCCTAAATACAATTGGGCATATTGAAAATAACCGTTATGCATTTGGTTGGAAAAGATCTACAACAGGAACACTACAGCTGCAAGTTCAGAGTTACTATTACATATACTTGTATACATGTAAGGACGGTGGGATACTGATCCAATATACTGCCATAACTGATGCGGTTGTAGTTGTACAGTGTTTTACCTCATGTCTGGTGGTGTGAGAAAACTTTAAAAAAAGAAATTAAAATAACGGGACGTGATTCACCCCTTTTCGTAATTGTTTCCAAATAATCAACATTTGTCTTCATTCATCCCATAAATGATAATACGCCATGATAAAATGCCTAATGTAGCTAAGCTGACCAGTGATCATGAGTCCTGACAATGTAATAAAGCTATCTCGCACAAGTCTGATGACATATATAAATACATGTTTGTAGACAATTGAGGCCATTATCACTTGATTGGTTGTTTAGGATGACCTTGATTTTTTAAATACACCTGCTAGATGCTATAATTATTTTATTATTAATTATTAAATTGCAAACCAATTGTATACGAATATGAAGAAAATGAGTACGTAAGTTTTACTCATAAAAATGTAAATCCCGCATTTATTTTAATTATTTGCCCTCAAAATAGATGAGGACTGGTCATGCTAAACAACCAATCAAGTGACATTGGCCTGATGGTGTATTGACCTTTTACAAATCACACAATTCTCAATGAAGTTTTATGTTTGTAAGAATTCCAGTCCATCAAGGCCGGATATCTTCCAGTTTAAAAAAAATTTGATTGGTCAATTCTAATTTTCAAAAGAAATTTGGCATTTTCATTGGCTTGTAGAGAAAATTGACACTAGATCCAACCAATCACAGAGTTACTTACACTGTTTGATGATGGACAATGTTGACAAGCAGTGGCTATTGGCCTACCTTTTTAACTAATAATCTTGCACAAGAAGAAAATCTTGACATGGCAGTACATCCAAGTACATTATTTCACTGATTCCTTTTGTATTTCCTGATGTAAAAGGTGAAATATGAAAATAGTATGTAGCCTACTGTATTAGTAAAGAATAGAAGATCTTTAAATTTTGTTAAAACACTTATTAATGGTAAATGGAGGAACTGTTGTTCATTATTTTGTAGATAGCATTCATCATGGGCATACAGAAGGTGATAGCTCGACAGATATTTGACAGTCGGGGTAACCCCACTGTGGAGGTGGATCTAGTCACAGAGAAAGGTACAATGATTATCATCATAGACACATCAGCTAAAATCACTTCCTGAAACACTGTGATTTCTTTAAGTGTGCTCAACCTTAGGAGCAGAAGGAAGAATTCTTAAATTATTTTATATACATGTTTTCTTGTAAACATAATAATTTTCTCAAAATTATCCATGGAACTTTATGAGTTTTGAAGTCGTACACCATGAAAATGTATCCCACTAAGTAAATTATGAGAACATTAATACCTCCAGCTAACTTGTATTCAATTTTTTTCTACATTTTTTATGGAAAAATGTTCTTGTTAAATTTTAAATAACATTTTAACCAATGCAACTATAAAATTTATATTGACCAGGATCATTCCGTGCAGCAGTTCCCAGTGGAGCATCCACAGGTATATATGAGGCCCTTGAGATGAGGGACAAGGATCCTAAGGCATACCATGGCAAAGGTAAAGTTTTATTCATATTCAGTTGGCTGCAGTGTTTCTATGATGGAGTGGTGCTTCTACAATTCAGGGAAGCAATATTGCGAGAGTAAAAACAATACAGTACAACAAGCCTGATAACTTCCCATTCTGTGACCAGATTCTAGTAATATATACATGTACCAATTACAGCACTCCTGAAGTGGTTATGGTCTCTTAACCAAAGAAAAAACCTGCAGTAAGGCTTTGTCAGTCATACATTTAGCTAGTGAACACATGGCAAAGCCTTGTGGGAACACACATCCTCCTTTCCCTGCCTCACTAACGTTGTTTAGTTCCTTGAATTTTAAACTGTGCAATGAATTTATCTAAATGTTTTACAGGATAACTATGTGTATTACAGGATAACTATGTGTATTACAGGATAACTATGTGTATACAAGGAAAACAGAGTCACAGATTATGTATAAAATTATCCACAATCTTTGTCCTCCTTATCTGAACAGTTTGTTCAGATATGTTGGGGAGGTAACTTCAAGGCATCTAAGATCAACAGAAAATAATGATCTGTTTGTTCCCAAGCCAAAATCAAATATGCTGACAAGAAGCTTGAGCTACACAGGAGCCAAAATATGGAATTCGCTGGACAAGAAGCTAAGAGAGTCTCCCTCGGCTGGAGCCTTCAAACATCGATTGATCAAAATTCTTCAGGCAAAAAGCATAAGTTAACTGGATGCCATGATGTTAGATATATTATTATGTGTTTGATGTATACTTTGAATTTGGTTGAACTGTTTTCATATATATATTTAATGTACATTGTTTGATTGTTTGTTAGAGGGCCTCTGGGAAGAACAGTTTACACAACTGACAGAGTAAATACTTGTATTTGTTACCCTCAGAAAATAAAGTAATATATATATAATATATAAAACAAATCCGGAAAGGTTATCAAACACAATTT
Source organism: Hanleya hanleyi (assembly GCA_036873755.1). Taxonomy (NCBI): domain Eukaryota; kingdom Metazoa; phylum Mollusca; class Polyplacophora; order Lepidopleurida; family Hanleyidae; genus Hanleya; species Hanleya hanleyi. Next base: position 144,586 of record JAVTVY010043904.1, read on the forward strand.
GGGGGACATTCTCAGGATAGCATTGAGGTCCGGCAAAGTGACATGTAACTAAAAAGATGGGCCCTTTGAGACCAGAAAGTTTTCTGAAACTTTATGATAGTCAAATATGCATTCAGTGCACAATTTTAGGTCAAAAACCCGTAGGCCATTATCTCTACAATCCCTGTCTTTGGTAAACAATAATTTGTTTTGCTTCTCTTGTTTTATCAGGTGTATCCAATGCAATCAAGAATGTGAATGACATCATTGCACCAGCCATCATCAAGGAGGTACGATTTATTTAAAAAAGAAGAAAAAAAAAATCAGCTTATTGTTTTGACCATGTTATGTTTTTATTGAGTCCATAGCTTTAGCTGCGGAATGCTCTATTTTTTTTGTGAATCTTATGATGTCTGTCTTTGTCCGTGTCCCTGTTGAGAACAAGAAAAGAAAAGAGTTTCCACAGCTGTCCCCAGCTCCTTTTCCTCATCCCATGTCTCCTGGACTAAGCCCCACCCGATCCCCCAAACCCTCATATATTCTGGGTGCTTGCATCATGCTACACTTTTAACCCATCCACTACTCTTGGGAGCATATCCCTATCCCCGGTGCACCAAGCCTATCTCGTAAAGTAAGCCTCGTTTGACCAAGTAAGTATTTTTTATTCAATAAAACTTGTTTATTTCAGCCTCCACATTGATGGGGCATACAATTATCTCGTGTTCACACCCCACTGTTTTAAAAACATCAATATTAATCATTTTGGTGAACACTGTCATGTTTTACAAAATGATCTTGATCAGACAGTATTATCCACACAAGCTCCTGTAGGGGTTTGGACTTTGAAAAGTAGATAATTGTGTAGATTAGAGCCCAAAGAAAATTCACTGAAAATTTCATCAAGACTAGTGAAATTAAAGTGATCGTAAACCCTCAAGTAAAGTTTCTATCAAATGAAAGACCATTGCGAACAGTGTCGAAAAATATTTATTGTAATTTTTTTAGGATTTTGTTACACAGAGTAAACTGTAAATAAAGCATGCTATTCTATGGTGGTCTGTTGCAATCCTGTCTAGGTCCAGTGACGTCACACTGCCTTCATACATATATTTCAAACTGTGTATACACTTTCCAATGCTTGATTCAAGCTTAAGGTGTGTATACTTTGAGTTTCAACACAGACTCACTATTCCAATGTGCATGTTTCGCCAACATCTGATAACTCATAATTGTCAAGTCAATTAGAATCTTGCATTTAAATTCCCAGATTTTGGTGAACAAATTGCACATTGAAACAGTGAGTCTGTGTTGAAACTCAACGTATATACACCTTAAGCTTGAATCAAGCATTGGAAAGTGCATACACAGTTTGAAATATATGTATTAAGGCAATGTGACGTCACTGGTCCTAAATATGATTGCAACAGACCACCATAGAATAGCATGCTTTATTTGCAGATTACTCGGTGTAATAAAATCGTAGAAAATTACAATAAATATTTTTTGACACTGTTCTCAATGGTCTTTCATTTGATGAAAACATTACTTGAGGGTTTACGATCACTTTAAGTGATATTAAGTTTTACCCAAACAAAGAACCACTGCGAAAACAAGTTTCGATAAAAACCCATTCAAACATTATTAAATATGTTATTAAATACAAATCATGTCAAAATAAATTTAAAAAAATCTAGTTTAAAGTCGTTATTTGACAAAAACAACAACGCCAAGTGAGAATTACAGGTTTAGAGAACCAAAAAAAGTTAAAATCTCAAAACTGATTTTTCACTGAAAATTACATGCCGAAGACCAGCCTCTCCCCTTTAGGAAGAGGCTGGTCTTAAGCACATTTTCCAACCAAACTTGGAAAAACTAAAATCATACATAAATAATAAAGTTTCCCCTGATACCAACTTCAGTATATACCATTCATGACTACAACATCTGTCTACAATCATCTAAACAGTTATAGATCCCTCTAAGAGTACAGGTACAGATGATCTCTCCCCAAAATTCCTCAAACTTGCTGCTCCAATAATTACAGAATCACTCAATAAATTAATAAACCTCAGCATAGCAACAAACACATTTCCCTCTACCTGGAAGATGGCTAAAGTGACCCCAATACGTAAGTCTGGAAGCAAAACAATGCCAGGGAACTACAGGCCTATCTCTGTTTTACCAGCCATATCCAAAATTTTAGAAAGGCATGTTCATGACTGCCTTTATAATTATCTCACAAAAAACAATTTACTTAACAAAGCACAGTCAGGTTTTAGAAAAGGACACTCAACCCAAACAACACTAACAAACCTTAGCGAACAATGGCTAAAAGCCATTGACAACCAGGAGGTGGTGGGTGCCATCTATGTTGACTTCAGAAAGGCATTTGACTTAGTAGATCATGACATTCTACTAAACAAGCTTAAATGCTATCGACTAAACCAGACTGCACATGATTGGATAACATCATATCTGTCCATTAGGCAACCGACTGTTACTGTACAAAGTCAAAGCTCTGCCTCCAATCAAATACTGGCAGGTGTACCACAGGGATCAATACTAGGCCCTTTACTGTTTATTATATATGTCAATGATCTTCTTCTTGAAAATGATGCTTCACCCATGACCACCTCTGCCATAGAATTATTTGCTGATGATGCTACAGTTACAAACTCTGGACAATCTGTTGAAGTTGTAGAAACTGTCTTCAATAATGACATAAATTGGCTAAACCAATGGTGCATAGGAAACAGACTCGTAGTGAATTTTGATAAAACACTGGCTATGCTTATTGCTTGTCCCCAAAAACTCTGTCGCATCAAATAGAATAATCTGGAAATATTGCAGAATGTAGAAAATGTAAAACTACTTGGAGTTTACATAGATAACACATTGACATGGAGAACGCATATCGAGGAATTAGCGAAGAAACTCTCCTCACTTATTGGACTGTTATACAGGAATAGACACATATTGTCAACAAAGGCCAAATGTTTATTCTACACTGCATATATTCAGCCTCATATTGACTATTGTCTTACAATCTGGGGAAATGCCTCCAATTGCTATCTTGAAAGAATTCACAGACTCCAAAAAAGAACCGCCCGAATCATCTTACATGCTGACCCTGTCACACCATCAAAGCCACTGTTTAAACAATTGAACTGGATGACTATATATGAAAGATTATTTGTTCAAAAAGTAATTCTCACTTACAAAAGCCTAAATTCTGAAATTAACACTACACCAAATCTATTCCAGAGAACAGCTGATGCTACAAGTCGAACTACAAGGTCAACGTGTGCTGGTCACTTGTACATTCCAAAAGGCAGGACAGAGTACTTCAAAAGAAGTTTGAGTTACTCTGGTGCCACACTATGGAATAGGCTGCCTCAAAACGTGCGCAGTGCTGAGTCTGTGAATTCATTCAAGAAACTTGTAAATAATTTTGTAAATAATAACAGAGATTGATTATTTGTATGTTACATATATATTATCATCATCAATTGTGCTTTATAGATACAATATATTTGAACATCTTTCTTTTGTTATGAGGGCCTCTGACTGATTGTGTAACCCTCGTTAAATAAAGCATTTATTATTATTATACAGCACATAATTTTCAATTAAAAATCAGTTTTGGGGATTTTTACCATTTCTTTCTTTTCTTTGGACTCTACACGATTATCTACTCTTCAAAGTCTCCACTCCTGCAGGAGGTTGTGGGAATAATACTGTCTGATCATTTTGTATTGGACAGTGTTCAATAAAATGATTAATATTGATGTTTTTAACACAGTCAGGTGTGAAAATGAGATAATGGTATGTCCCATCATTGTGTAGGCTGAAATAAACAAGTTTCATTAAATAAAAAACACTTACTTGGTCAAACGATTTTTACTCCGCAACGCTTATGTAAAAATCAGAGAATCATATCTAGGGTTCTACTTATCCAAGCAGGCTGAATCTTTGCATGAAATCATCTTTCCTTCAAGTCTACTTCTGTGCAAATTTTCATGATCATAGGGGGATTAGAACTATAGTGCGATGAAGTCCCACTTTTAAGACCCATATCTCCCCTCAATTTTATTTTTACTTTCTTTTATATTATTTTTAAATATGTATTTTTTTTACAAATATATTTTCCAGCAATTGCTCTGACTGCAATGTTGATTTAGTTCTGCCACCCATAAATGAATTGCAACCCAAAAAGGGCTTGATCCCCAAGCAGAGCCCCATGTATTTTTCACAGTCAAGCTTATTTTTACTCTTTTTTTTTTAACCATGTTGACACTGAATCAATTTTCAGAATCCTGATGTGACAAATCAGACCGCAGTAGATGATTTCCTGCTGAAACTCGATGGCACAGAAAATAAATGTGAGTGATTCATAAAAAGCCATTCAAACATTATTAAATATGTTATTAAATACAAATCATGTCAAAATAAGGTAAAAAAATCTAGTTTAAAGTCGTTATTTGACAAAAACAACAAAGCCAAGTGAAAATATTACATGCTTAAGACCATCCTGGTCTTAAGCATGGCACTTCTTCTGCTATTTCTTCTCCAAATAATTACACACATGCAAACTTGTAGAAAACTTTGACAGCCATCAGTACTTTCAGATTATAATTACCAAGCTTGGCTAACATGCTTTCATACATGTGTAGATAATTTGGACTTAAGAATTGAATTGTTTTGGGTGAATAATGAGCACAGGATCCCAGAATCAACATGGCATGAAATTGAGGAACTTAATGCACTTGCTATCATTGATGTGTCACCTCCTATGAGCATTCGCAACTTCTCGGGGATCTCCGGTTTGAGATGTCCCTCGAAGGCCATTGACGCCATATTGGACTGGAGCGTGGTCACGTGTGTTTCGGTCTGTCAGGGAACTGTCAGTGACGTCACGGGAATTATATCTTGCCAATGCGTGGCGTGTGTACCATTTAAACTGATGGTTTTCTATTGAAACGTGCTTCGAATGAAAAGAATAAACAGTTTTTAGAATATCTGACGTAAATCAGAGACTCGCAGGGAAATATTTGCTGGTCGGGGATTAAGGCTTCCGCGAGAGTGATTGGGCTTCGGAGCCATGCGTATTAAACCGTTCCGGCGCGTCACATCTGGAGATTCATAGGAAATTCATGTTGTCGTCCCCCGAGCGTAGAATCAGTCCCCTTCGTAGATTTCCGCTCGGGAGTTCTGAATGCTCCTATGAGGTGAAGTGGCTCCACTTTTGACCAGAAATCACTTCAATAGTTGTTTGATTTATGAATGAGATTATATTATTAATAAGCCTTGTATTATCCACTTTGTTTGACAGCCAAACTAGGAGCTAATGCTATTCTGGGAGTCTCATTGGCCGTGTGTAAGGCGGGGGCAGCCCAGAAGGTTGGTATATATATAGAACATGTAGAAACTGTTATTGTTCCCTTGGTGAAGAGCAGTTTGAGCTGTCCGTTCAAATAATTCCATACTATTTCCTTGCAGTGTGCTATTTCCTCAGGGATTCATACAAGTCAAAAATTTTACCACCGAAAACTCAATATTACTCAAAATTGAGTTTTCACAATGGTAAAATTGAGTTTTCAAATTTTGTTACCACCGATTCAAAGATTGCGATTGAGTTTTTAAAAAAATTTACCACCGATTCACCCATTGGTATAATTGAGTTCTCAAGTATTTCAACCACCACCATGCTGGTGTTGATAACACCTGATATTGATATTATGTCAACACTTACTGATTACACAAACACGATTTGACATACAAAAGGACAGAAGGGCAGACAGAGTAAAACAAGTAATGCTTGGCAAAGAAATGGCAAAGTCTGATTCCAAATAACTTTGACAAAAATTAGATTTGTCTCATAAAAATCATCCTGTATAAATTGTGGAGTTGGCTAATTACATAAGAATGCCAGTGATACGCTGAAATTAATGATGGGAAATGGCAAGGCATTTCAACCCAACACCACCACCACACGTGGTGGCACGCTTTCGGTGCCTGTGAAAGGTAAACTTATTATCGTTTTTGCGGTAAGATCGCCATTCGATTGAGTTTATTTCGTAATTTGGGACTGTCAAATTAACGTTGACCATGTCTGGCGAATTGAGTTTTCCACGAAAAATTGAGTATTTGTCCAGTAAAACGAAAGCAGTTGAGTTTCTTACCATACAAATTGAGTTTTCAAATTTTTTTTACCACCGAATACCGGTGGTAAAAAGTGACTTTTATGAATCCCTGTTCCTGTGTCCATTGTCCTACAGCGATAATAGACCCCACTCACATTTGTTTCTGGTGCAGTGCTGTTACTTCGCAGTATGCTATTTCCTTTGTCCATCGTCCTACACAGGGATAGTAAATTGCTCACTGCTTTATCTTCTGTAATATTGTTTTCAGGGAGTTCCACTATACCGACACATAGCTGATCTCGCTGGGAACAAAGATGTGATCCTGCCGGTCCCCGCCCTGAACGTGATCAATGGTGGAAGTCACGCCGGTAACAAACTGGCCATGCAGGAGTTCATGATCCTCCCCACAGGTAACTGGTGGCTGATTTCGGGATGGGTTAGCTCCCCTGTATCATACAACGACCACTGGTACTATTTTGTTTCCCAACTTGCCCAATCCAGTTTACATTTTGATTCAGGTTATCAATGTAGATCCTGGTAATGGAACATCAGTGTTATTCCCACAATTTAAACTGATAATACATGTACAATATCAGAAGGTTGTTTTTTCTATTTTATACCCTAGATAGCAATTCAAATCCATTGTTTCTACCGAATGCAAGCCAAACTACTCTATCGACTCTCCAAGGGCAGATGCAGCCAAGTTTCATGCCCTTTACATGTACTGGAACCGGAATTAGGGGAAATGGGTACTATGACGCTCACTTTGATCAGTAATCTTCAATTTTGCATTTATCTTAGTTTGGGCCTGCTAGAGGAACATTTACACACATCCAGTCAAGTGCTATTTAATCTTTATAAATAAATTCCCCAAATTAGGCAGATCAATCTGTTAGTTAGAGACCTGTATCAGCCCCCGTCCTCTTTTATGTAATGTGAATACCAGTATCTCCTGAGAATAAATGAATGAATCTTTATTTAAACTTGATAATTGTCTTGTTTACTTGAAAGTGGAGTATTATAACAATTAACAAAGATAATTAAAACAACAATATAAATTCCCCAAATGTAATGGCATACATAGACGATGTATATATTCATAAGTGTTTTCTCCTTTTAATAACCAGAGAGCTGTTGACCTCATTTCAGGTGCCAGTTCATTCCGTGAGGCGATGAAGATGGGGTCAGAAACCTATCACTGTCTGAAAAATGTGATCAAGAAGAAATATGGACAGGATGGTAAGCTGAGGCAGGAAATTCACGCGCATCCATTCAGTGTAGCATAGTGCCATACCAATAGAGATACCGGTCTATCTGTATTAACAGTTTCTTGTGTGATACATGTATGCCCAGTGATATACCTCTCTGACATGTTCCAGAGTGGTTACTTCAATGTTGTATAGATAATTAAATGTACAGTATACCCAAGAATTAAACTGGTCAAATTCGCGAAGGATAGCTGAAAGATGTAGTGAATCGTTCGCGAATGTTTCGCGAATGCTTCACCAGTACCTTTCGCCATACCTTTCGCATATGTTGGCTGAGAAAAAGTCTGAATTGAACCTTTCGCGAAAGCTATATGCGAACGTTGTTTGAGGGAATACATGTCGTAAATTGTTTATATTCTTGTCGTTTACTGTTGTTTTGTTTTTAATGGCATTAATTAGTTCCATATACTAAATTTTTTGAATGTATGGCAAATATAAAATCACGTTGACGTACCAGTTTTCCTCGCCGGTCCATGATGCAAGCCATAATTGATGCAAAATTGAGATCGTTTGTAATGGTGCCTGGAGCTGTATCACGGTATTCATCTAGTCATCTAGTCATCTAGTCGCATAATCAGCCCCTTATTTGAAGCAACAAATATAATCAGTTCATTGTGCTGTATGGCTTGTTTTTGGAATTGAAATCTTTCATATCCAAATGAACTTCGTAGTGCATGAAGCCCAATCTAAAACATGGCGTCAGCCAGTCATTCATAAGGGGTGCGTCCAGTTGCTACGAAGAGGGGAGACAACTCTGAGCAGACATTTCTGTCTCAAACTAGCGACATCGCTGAAAAAAAAAGAGTTATTGCCTTCATTGACTGAAGCCGACTATACCCTTGTGTCTCCAGGCCCTTTCGGATCTGGCTGAGTGAAATCGAGAATGGTGGTCCTAAAACATACGCAATTGTAACCCGCATCCGCCAAGGAATGCGACGAAGATCTAAGGGATGTTCCATTTAAAAAGGTATGGGAGAGGCGGAAGGCAGCTTTGAATGATACGCCACCATCCTTAGAAATTTTATTAGCCTTCCCAATGTTGTAACATGGATTGGAGGGAATTTCCCCCATGACCCATAGAATAATATATTGAGTGCCTTCCTCCTCTCCCATATGGTCTCAACAAATACCTCCATGCACGCTAAGGAAATGATTACAACACATAAGTGATCTTTCGCCAACGTTTCGCGAAAGGTGCTCCCAACGTTTCGCGAGCAGTGACCAGTTTAATTGTTGGGCGTACTGTACATTTCAGTGGCAGCTACTATCAATCTTTCATCTTTCTTCAGACTACAGACTATGTTACTCGTCAGATGTGATTGATGTGAATATAAGAACAAAGATTTGATCAGACAAGCCTGTTAATCGAATTAACTTAATGACATACAAATTTGATTTTCCAGCATGCAATGTTGGTGATGAGGGAGGATTTGCTCCTAATATCCTGGATAACCGAGAAGGTGGGTCTATTGTACAGATACATATGTATATATGAGTGTGTCCGATCTGACCGGCTAAAGACCAATCATACACAGTTGTTAAAGGAGAAGTCTCCTTAACATCATCATGGCAGTCTGATATCGTGGTATATTTGGAGAAGTGTTGTTGACAGTATTTTTATTATTTTGAGATTACACTATCTTAGTACAGCACAGATTCTAGTGCAGAAAATTGGTCGAGTCCCAAGCGGGATTCGAACCCCCAGAGTAAGGCACCTAATCGCCAGCACTATATGTCGGCAATCTAAACCACTCGGCCAATGGGTCTCCCACAAAAATGGGAGGTAACAGACCAGTAGTCTTGAAAGTGAACATACAGTACCCCTCTGATGGTCGTAATGACACAGCTCCCGTGTTGTTGAGTTGTTGATGATATATTGTAGGTTTGGATCTCCTGACTAAGGCCATAGAAGATGCTGGTTACACTGGTAAGATCAAGATTGGAATGGATGTGGCCGCGTCAGAGTTCTACAAAGACGGGAAATATGATCTGGATTTCAAAAACAAGAACTCCGATCCCAGCCAATGGGTGAGTCACTGGAGTATAATTGTATGGACAAACATGGGAATATAATTTTAGGAAAAAAAGCTTCATATCTCAGATGTAGTCATCACCATTCTGGAGCTTGAATTTGTTGTGATAATAGATGTCACCCAGATTTGACATAATTCTGGTATTAAACTGAAGGCTGTATTGCCGAGTTGAAGCAGATGGTCTTGTTTAAAGATCAGAAAGTCACATGAGAAATTATTGGTTGAAGGTAAAACCAATCTAAGGGCTATTCCAGAAAAAAGGGCATGGGAGGGGCGGATGGAAAGCCTTTTTTTTTCTATGGGTGGTCGTGTTAAAATGAAATCCAATTCTGTGGGTGGTAGGATTAATAAAGAAATGGATTCTATGGGTGGTGGGTAAATAAAACCAATGGTGTCAATGTGTGGTCGTTGTTTTCATTCATTTATTTATTAAAACACTACCCGAAGTGTTGTCTGTTCTTTTGTATATGTAATTTCTCGCTGGCAACCCTCGTATCTTCCTGGAAGTTCCTGATCGTCTCATTCAGTCACCTCCGTGAAAAGCGCCCTCTTTGGAAGAATGTGGTCTTGTCAGAGTTGTCTCCCCTTTTCATTTTTTTTTTGTAAAGTTACTAGCAATAAGTTGATTTACGAATTAAATTTGTTCCCAGAACCTTAAAAATTGTATTAGCACAAAATAATGTGAAAGCTGGTCGTATATTCGCATGTGACGATATATACAAATCTGCCCGTTGAGTACCGAGGCGAAGTTTTGCTTCCATATTCTTCCGACCTTGCTGACGGTCTGTTCGACTGGCATGACTGTTGAGCATCAAATTCAATATGAAATCCGTCAGAATTTTTTTAAATTCAATCAATTTGGCGGCATAATTTTCAAAGCAGTGGTTTCAACGATATGGATCAACTAAAAAATCTGAACGACGAAGGACATAATTTACGCTTCAAAAAAGCAGTTGACACGGTCGGCACGGTCACAGTGAATAACTCCGAACCTGTTGATCTGGCGACATCAGCAGCAAATGATGATAATGATGAACCAAAACGCCAAAAAAAACAGCGTTCGCATGCCTTTTCTTGCATTAAATTTAATGACTTTTCAAGGTCCTACAGTGATTATTCAAGTACCCAATTCAAGCCAATTTTAGGAAAACGGACGTGTTCGAATTATCTTTTTTTGACGCGAGAAGCTAAATGGCGGACTTCTTCATCTTTGATCGTTTTTAGTGAATTATCCATTGCCTCTTGCATTTCCTATCATTATTTTCTCTCTTTGGAGAGCAATGCATTTTTCCTGCTCTTTAACCATGAAATTAGGTTCGAGTAATTGACCGCAATGATCGGCTGACAATGAAGAGATTAGCTTCATCGGACGCCCGGCCAATTTAAAATCACAAATTCGCGTACATTAGTACATACGCGACAATAGCATATTCTGTCACTTACACATTCTGATATTTTCTTTATTTTCTCTCCGGTTTCGCCAATGATGTCAAAGGGGAAAATATATAAACGATCTAATGAAGAAACACAGATTACATCATTTTCAGATTGAGAATCAAACCTAATAATTTCTTGATTGCTCTTCATAGGGAAATATTGTGGAAAGGCTTTTCAAACTGTTTATGTCAAGAAAGCGAACAGCAAATTAATCAAGCGCCTGACACTATTTAAAGACCCATATCAGGGCCAACTCATCTGAGACCCATATCAGGGCCAACTGATCTGAGACAATACAATCTTCCCAGCTGGAACGAGCTCATCCCGCCCGGTAATATCGGCTAAACGAAAGACATGAATTGCTTGACCTTTCTAACAATTCACTGTATCCATTCGTTCCTTGATTAACAGATGTATTAAAATACTTTCACAGAATTGGGTGGGGTCAGTAGAATGAAAGTTTCAACATGCCACGTGTTGGTTGAACATTTTCCGCCATACGGAGTTGCAATAACATCACGTGATCAAGCCTTGGATAGCATGGCACGTGGGCCAAACTTGCGCTTGTTCACGGTTCCCGCTTCAAAATATATTCAGCTAACACAACGTCAATGTATTATGCCTTCGTAAAAGTGAGATCAGGACTGTCATGAAAATAAAAAAAAAATGTTTCAAACCTGAAAAAGAATTCCCTTTTACCTCTCTCCGATCGTTATTCTGGCTTGAAATATGGCTCGACTGCAGCTGTTCTGTCATTTATTGGCTATACACTCGCCTGTTTACCCAGTTTTATTCAAGTATATTTTGGCCTAACATGATCCGCATCAATCCACAATTTACGTTTTAATTAATCTGAAAATTGGATCGATCTGTTTCAGATGTATCTATGCTTCATTTGAAAATATAGTAGAATAAATGTAGGTTTATTCCATTTATTAAACGGCCTATAATCTCGGGCTATCTTACGTAAACGTCTCTTCCGACATTCAACTTTTGTGTCAATAATCAGATCACAAGTACCGTAATTTCTTCACTAATACTGTAAAAAAAACTCACCTCAATTACGTTATTTTATTGCAAAAGAAATTTGGTTTATTAAAACCATATGTATTTCTATTCCGATTTTCCACTTCAGTTGCTGCCTTGTTCACGTCAGCTCTTTTTATCCAGTCTTTAAAATCTGGCAAAGTCAGTCATTCATCGTTAAATTTGCACTTTCCAGACGTTTTCAATTTTTGATATCAGAACAGATTACCCTAATAATTCATCTTCCAAATTTAATTCGAAAACGGCCGATTTTTCCCCTGTCGTGATTTTTTCCATCCTAATAAAACGAAAACGAGCATTTTCAATATACTCGTGAAACAATAAATTCGAGCACTCACGTTTTCGTCGTGGAGTTCGTGCCGCTGAAAGTAAAGTGAATATGTTACTCAGAATAATTTCTGTACAACTAAATCGTGACTAACGATACGCGTTGACACAGAAATAAAATACAAAAGTTCAGTTTTTGTGGTTGCGAATTCTCCATATATCATAGAACTATGATCAGAAGTCCCTAACCGGGTTCTCATTAGCATGAGGTTGGAGGCGAAAATGCCCTCAACTGGCCATTTTGAGGCACCTACGAGATCAATAGAAAAAAAATTAACGGCAATTTGAATGATATTTTCGATGTCTCGTTTTCTTTAATAAACAGATGATATGGAAGGACAAAGATATAAATGTTTCCCTCTGCTTGTCCCTGTCAGGGCTTCGGCGTAATAGTTAGTTTGTGCACAACTCCTATGTCGAGGGAGCCATTATTTCATTTCTTAGGATGTGCATGATGTGTCTCATACATTTTGACTGCAGAAAGGGAGAAGTTGAGTATTTCATTTGTGCTACGGGTAGATGTCAACAGACATGGATGCTGGTGTTTTATTCACTCACCAATCCAGAACTACGTTTCCATGTAATAAAATGACAAACGTCAGTGTTTCCAACAACATGATAATCCAGTTTATAATCAACGAGGAATCAACTTTATGGAGCGGACGAACATAAAATATGCACCCTCGCTGGGTCAGTCACATTGACATCTCACGAGTGACGTTGTAGACAACTCGATCATCATTGCAGGAATTTAGAGGTTTAGTTTTTATGTATTTCCAATCCTTGACAAGCTGGACATTTCACTTTTTACTTCGTGTAAATGAACCAAACGTCGGCATCGCGATACAGATTTAGCCAGGAAATATGGTCGACTGACTGCAGGCACGTGTCGCAATACTGTCTGGCTACCATCCCTATTGCGGTATTGGAAACTTCCACTGACCCGGTGTTGTAATCCCACAAGGTTTCCCGACGAATCGAATTGGAAGAGTTCACTTTCAAAATAGGGAAGTACGGCACAAAAGTTTTCAACACGCATATCGCTTTTCAACAAAATCAACGTGAGGGCAGATTTTTCTTTCGTTTCGTAGACCATATTTTCTTTGTATTTCATTCTTGAAACTTACTCTGGCGGACAAATTCACGACCTACGCAATTTAATGATAATAACTACACAGGGACTGCTTGAAGTTGAAGAAAAAGAAAAAAACATTTACGGCGACAGATGGCTGATAAAAACTTTTGGGTTGGTAGCTTTTCGATGGGGAGGGCGGGTTACGCCAACTGACATATTTTAAGGATGGCCCTGAGTCTTTTAAATGAACGATGATAGAGATATCAAACATAATACACGGTTTAGGCCAGAGCATATGTACAGGAGCGACGGATGGAAAGGGGAAACACAACAGGAGACAGAAACAACGATCGTCAGTGGAGTTTTTATTCCATTTTGCTGGACTGCCAACCATATTTACCTATTACAGTAAAATTCAAGCACTTTCAAGGACGTACGGGAAAAAATTCTAACTTTCAAGGCCTTGAATTTTCAATATAAAAATTACAAACTTTTATGGACCCGTGCGAACCATGAAAAAATTAAAAATATTGGCCCGGGAAGTGATCTCCATAAACAACAACAACAACAATGGTAGGAGGCCAACCGTTTTTTTGTTTTTTTTTCTATGGGTGGTGGGATGCCTAGATAATTGAATTCTGTGGGTCCTTGTTGTGGCAGTAAATTCATTTCTATGGGTGGTGGGTAGTAAAAAACTCGCCCATCCGCCCCCCCCATACCTTTTTTTCTGGAATAGCCCTAAACAGACCAAGCATATTGATGCTTAGTGTGGGATGATCTGTTGAAGAGAGCAAGAAAATATGATCAAGTGGATTTACATTATAAAATAGCGAACGTGAACAAGCTTTCATCAACCTTCACCTGACTTTCAACATTGTGATTAATTCGACATACCTGCCCCTATAGACCAGTTTTACCGTATTAACCATGAAGATCTTTACTCTGTTGATCAGTTGACGTCTGATGCCCTGTCTAGTCTATACCAGGAATTCCTGTCCAACTACCCGATCGAGACAATTGAGGATCCCTTTGACCAGGATGATTGGGAAGCTTACACCAAGTTCACTGCCGCCGTCAAAGAGCAGGTTGTTGGGTGAGAATGGAGTTTTGATATCTCACTATAATGTCTTGGGGAACTTCAATTCAAGTCAATTTTATTCACCAAAGCAACATAATTCGGTCGTTGGAATAACAACTTGTAATGGGGGGATGAAAACCCCAAGGGGCTTGTTTCATCCCATTATGTTATGTAATAAAATATGGGTTTTATTCTGGTGAACTTTAACAATGTATATGTCATTCACTTAAATTGAAAAAAAAAAACACATAAACAACAAATTAACACAAACATACATGTATATTGTGGCACACAGTATTCAGGAATACTACATCCCAGGTTGATTTGTAATTCCAATCGTACAACATTCTATCTTACAGTTTCAAGATAAAAAGATCAGAATCTTCAGTTGCAGATGTCTAATGGCATCATTGTGAGGCAATGATAGCAACCCACCATGGGATGAAAAACTTCTCGCAAGTTGCTACCAGTGCCTCATAATGATGCCATGAATAAATTCAGTAGTTTAACTTGGCAATTATCTCAAGCAGTATTAAATATGCTAAATCATTTATCCTTTTCCTTGTGAATGTAAAATATATATAGTTGTATATATAGTTGCTCCACAGAATTGTTTTGTATATGTCAGTTTACAGGTGAACATTCCAAGGGGTCAATGGGGCAGCCCAGCATCCAATCTGAAAAAGGCGTTGTATGGCATCTTCACGGGGCAAAGAATTAACACTGATCAGGGAGATGAAGGAATTAATTATGCCCCCCTCCTCTCTAATTAGAGGGGGGGCATATAGCGATCGCTTTGTCCATCTGTCCGTCCAAATTTCTTGTCCGCGCGATATCTCGGTTAATATTTGATGGACAGGATTGAAACTTGCATGAAATGTGGCCAGTGCCTCATAGTTGTGCAGTGTAGAGTTTTTTTCCGAGTTCCGGTATAATTTTCAAGAGTTATGGCCCTTTTTCTGAAATCTCTGTGAATGGGACTTGTCCGGGCTGGATCTTCGTTAATATTGTATGGAGAATTTTGAAATTTGCAGGATATGTGGTCAGTGCCCTATAGTTGTGCAGCGTGAAGTTTCTCCGCGTTTCGTGTATATTTTCAAGAGTTATGGCCCTTTGTTCTTCAAGTCTTTGTGAATGGGACCTGTCCGGGCTGGATCTCGGTTAATATTATATGGACAAGTATGGAATTTGCAGGATATGTGGTCAGTGCCCTGTAGTTGTGCAGCGTGAAGTTTCTCCACATTTCGCCTATATTTTCAAGGGTTATGGCCCTTTGTTCTGGAAATCTTTGTGAATTGGGACTTGTCCGGGCTGGACCTCGGTTAATTTTGTATGGACAAGTATGGAATTTGCATGATATGTGGTCAATGCCCCATCGTTGTGCAGTGTGAAGTTTCTCTGCTTTCGGTTATATTTTCAAGAGTTATGGCCCTTTGTTCATCAAACCTAAGTGAATGGGATATATTTATTTTGTTCAGGCTGGATCTCCGTCCATAACCGATTTGGGCTGAGAAAATGGCTATAAAATTGTTATTCTACATTCCAAAGCAGACCACATAGGTCCTGAAGTATGAAATTGCCCCAAAAAGAGTGAATTGGGTGCAAAATTCAAAGTTCACTGATCGCTTCATAATTGGTTCATACTTTATGTAAGAATCACGAGACAATGCATACAATAGCCAAGTCTGGGGATACAATAGCCAAGTCTGGGGACAACAATGTGTCTAGACATGTGCCTTTTCAACGACACAAAGACCCAGACAATAGTTCCTACACGAAGTATCAACCTCATAATTTCACCACAATATACTCCCAAGGAATGTAGGCATCATAACCAGATGGAGTGCCACAGGGTTCAATTCTCGGTCCAATTCTTTTTCTTTTATATATCAACGACATCAACAAAGTAACCAATATTCTGAAAATTATTCTTTTCGCTGATGATACCAGTGTCGTATTTTCTTCTGATAGCCTCAGTGAAGCTATTAACACTATGACATACGAACTCCAAAAATTACACTGTTGGTTTTCTTGCAATCTCTTATCATTGAACATTAAGAAAACAAAATATATGATTATTAAACCAAATACATACAGACCCGGCAACAATATACCCACACTATCTGTTTCTGGCACTGAAATTGAACTTGTCCATCAATTTAAATTTCTAGGCCTCTATATCAATGACCAATTAAATTGGAAATCTCATATTAATTACATATGCAATAAGGTATCTAGAAACATAGGCATAATTAACCACGTCAAAAGTTCGCTGAACAAGAAGACGTTATTTATATTATATTATTCTATGATTTTTCCGTACCTAAATTATTGTAACATATTATGGGGAAATACATATGTCACTCACCTAAATCCGTTAATCCTATTACAGAAGCGCGCAATAAGGACAATTACCTTTTCGTATAAGCTAGCTCATACACAACCATTATTCAAGGAATTTAACATTTTACCTTTACAAAAGTTAAACCAATACACCTCTCTTCTTTTGGTGCACAGATTTGTCTACAGTAATGATCTATTACCCTTAAATTATCAGATTTATTTTACCAAGTTATCTGATGTACATCGCTATCAAAGCAGGGGCCAACTACATAACTTATATAGACCGTTTTACTATTCTAATCTATCGTACTATACCGTAAAAATTACTGGACCACGAGAGTGGAACAAATTGCCTCCTCTGCTTAAATGCATCCAATCGGCTTCTCTATTCAAGTCGAAACTTACCTCATATATTTTACAAGTCTAACTCTTTTCCAAGTTCCACATTGCAACAAATTTAAGATCTATTCACCATGAAAGTCTGTTTTCTCAGTGCTGTGTTAATGTGTAACCCTCTGAATTATTGTGGGATAGAACAAGCCCCATGAAGTTTTATTCCCGCCAATAGCTTATGTGATCAAACATAACCTCTCCTTGTTCTTTTTTTTCTTCTATCATCATATTTCATTGGAGTGTAAACTACAATTATATTGGTGAATAAAGATCAATCAATCAATCAATCAATCAATCAAGGTCACATTTTCGGATTTGGCAAAAGCCCTGGCGAACATCTTGCATCAAAACATTGTATTATTACTTGTTGGTCGATACTTGGAATATGTATAATGCGAGGCATGCCGAAAAAAGTGACTGAAACAGAATTTTTATAGTTATCCAAATTAGGCCTCCACCAACCAATACAGAATAGAATAATGGCGGGGCAGTGTCGGATTAAAGCGGAAAGGGGGGGGGGGGGGCGGCATACAATGGAGCAATCTCTGATTGCTTCCTTGCTGTGTTATTAGGTGGTTTCATAAAGACCACTTGTTGGTCTCTTGTTGCTCTAATCCCATGGACCTCTTAATTGCACCAGCTTCTGTATTTTCCATGATAATAGCATGGTTAAGAAACTACAGTGCCGCCTCGCCATAGCGCGCCTCGATAAAACGCGAATTCGGATATAACGCGCACAATTTTTTGTCCCCCAAAATAAAAAAAATAAAAAAAAAATTAAAAAAAAAACAAAATCGTTAAATTCAGAAATTTCGAAAATATTTCAACACTGTTGTTAAAACATAACTCACGAAACACCAATTGCACGTAATAACCTGTTTATTGTGCGTTAGGCCTTTGTTAAAGCTACCGTACCGGAATGGCCCACCTGCGGTACGTGCGACCACGTGGTGAACAACAACAACACAGTCATCAAGGTGAACTTTGGTGTGCTAGAAAACAAGTTGTAGCATGCCTAAAGACTGTTAATTAATAAAGAGACTCTGTCAAACTTCTGAGCACACATTGTCATTAAGCAATCAGGATAAACTGTTAATCCCGTGAAGGTTAGAAATCTCAAATATGTCGCTGTTTGTTTTTGTCGCGGGTCTCTTGAATAGGACTTATCTGCAGCCCTCTTGGCTGGTCCTAGGTGGGAATAGGCGCAGATTCCCAGTGTGATATTTTAATCTTATCCGCGGTACAATCTCTTGTTTCTCAAAATTATATATGCAGATGTATGCACTTTGATAATTTAATTGGATCATTTAAATGAAAATGTAGTGTATTTTGTCTGTTTATTTAATTATGTTAGGTTCCACAATATGTGCTATGATAATTTATTCTTTTAATTCGGATAAGTTTTCTCTCTCTAAAATGTGCTGAAATTATACAATTTGGATCGGGTCTTTCCGTGTGTTCAGAATGAGGTTGAATAACAAAATATTGTCCGAAATATATTTTCAACGACACGCATTATTCAACTTGACATTGATAGTGCAAGGGAAACAACTTCAGAATGAATGGCTATTCCGCGATCACCTGCAGCCGAATGCTGCTGCCAGATCACGTGGGTATTACTGCCATCATTCGGTACTTCGTGACATTTGCCGGGAACTCCGAAATAAATTAATTACCAATCTGAATCTAGAAGGTTAGTAAAATTACCGCTATGTCAGACGGTCTAATCACGTCACATTTGGCATGAAAAGACCGCACCCCATCAGCCTTGGTCCAGTGCGTCAGTATCTTGTCATGATTGACAAGGATCTTTTTGTCTTGGTCGTGTGGTTGACAACGATCTTTTTACAACAGAAAAAAAATCATAAAACAGTTTGTTCACGTTTTATTTTGAAAGTGTTCAGAATAGGACAAAATAATTTTCCCAAATATAAGCGTCCCAAGCGTTACTGCATGCTGTTAAGCTGGGTTGACAACGCCACGTGTGCCCCTGTAAAAGAACAACAACAACAACAACAACAACACCAGCTTGGTATTTTGACAATTCATTATAACGCGATTATCCTATAACGCGGTTTTAAATTAGGGGACAAAACATCGCGCTATGGCGAGGCGGCACTGTATTTCTTTCACTTTGTTGTGTAATTTCTGTGAAAATATGCCACCATATAACATGTATAACTGACCGGCTAATGTTACATTTACAGAGATGACCTGTTAGTGACAAACCCTACACGAGTCCAGAAGGGCATCGACATTAAGGCCTGTAATGCTCTCTTGCTCAAAGTCAATCAGATTGGATCAGTTACCGAGTCCATTAAAGCGTGAGTATATGCTTATATGTATACACCTGTCATCAAGACAAGTTAACAACATTTGTAACTGTAGAAATCTACATCTGTAATTCCCCTGATAAATCGATCACCGGAAGTGATATTTGAGGTACTAAAAATGAGAGTGATCGAATTTTGCAACTGAGTGAAAGCTGTGATTTGCAGAAGTCGAAGAAATGAACACTGAAGTTCCGATACTGCCACTTGTGAAAACTGCGTCCGGGAAGGTTCAAGTTGCAGATTATACATCAAAGATATCTCAAGAATGATTATAGCCAAGCATTGTAAATTCATACCACATATGCATCTGGTAAAGGGTCCAAAGCCTATTGAAAATGACCGACCTTGACCTATTTTATCAAGGTCAAATTCTAGTATTTGCTGCATTTTTTAAAAGGATTAAAGCTAGGGTCCTCAAATTCATATTACATATGCAACTGGTGATTGACTAAAAGCCTATCCCAGTTGACTGACCTTGACCTATTATTTCAAGTCATCTACTCTCTATTATGAGATAACATGAAGAAATATAGTTAGGCTTTCCAAATTAATACTAAGTATACATCTGACAATGGTCCAGAGGTGTGTCGTAGATGACTGACCTTGACCTATTTTATCCAGGTCATATTCTATTTAGTACAATATTTCATGAAGGATTATATCTACATTGTCCAAATTTATACCACATATGCCTGGACCTGAAGTTTATTGAATATCACTGATGTTGACCTATTTATAAAGGTCAAATTATATATGTTACATGTAAGTCTAAGATCTCCGAATTCATGTTCCGTATGCAATTAAGTCAGAATAGACCAGAAAATTGTTGAAGGTGACTGGCCTTGATCTATATTTTCAATATCAAATTACTTGGTTTGATTATTAGCTATATAGAAGAGTATATTAAGAGCTGGGAATTTGGGCATGCTCTACCTTTCACTATTAATTAAGAAGACTTTGACAAAAGCTGACCTGGCTCAACTTCCTATACTGTATTTCTAAAATGAGAGAACTAAAGTCAACCCTACCAGATCATATCCTTGTTAAAGGTTATACCAAATGACTCTATACTACTTTGCATTAAAACATACCCAATAGTGTTCCAAACAACAAGTTAGTATTTTTTTCTCGAATAATGTCGTCGAAGTGGGTTTTAGGACACGAATAGCACACATGTGGGGGAAAACGTATTGGAGCCGTGACCTCTGGTGCATGACGTCACAACCTGATTACGATTGCGCCCTAAACGTCATAGTCTATGACGTCGGGCATTGTAACGAACGATTCACCCAACTGTGGGAGTTCTAGCATGATGTCGCTGACATTTTGACGTCACAACAGGCATTTGAGAGAGATCGTAATCAGGTTGTGACGTCACAGGTCAAGCGGTCACAGCTTTCGCCGTTTTGAAAGGGGCATGAAATTGTCGCACTTTACTGCTGCTATTTCCAACCTTAGGCAGTTTGAAAACATACAAAAATGTAAAACAAGTCTATATAATCACCTCTACAACAATTTAGCACAAAAAAGTAGCAGATTTTGAGACCATTTTGTATAACCTTTAACTTACATAATGTTGTCATAGCTGTAAAATACATCTTGTGCAATGCATGATTGCTGAGTGAAGACAATAACTGATAGCCAAGGGGTATTGGAGCCCATTGGGCTATTTTTTTTAGCCCACCATCACCAGATGGTGGGCTGTTCAAATCACTTTTCGTCCGTGGTCCGTCGTCCGTCCGTAAACAATTATTGTTATCGCGATTTCTCAGGAACTACTGCATGGATCTTCCGCAAATTTGGTACATAGGTTCCCCTTGGGGTCTGGTTGTGCAAGATACCTTTTCTGGTCCGATTCGAAAATCCAATATGGCCACAAGGTGGCCATCTTGGATTTCCCCATGAGACCTTGTTATCGCGATTTCTCAGGAACTACTGCATGGATCTTTCTCAAATTTGGTACACAGGTTCCCCTTGGGTTCTAGTTGTGCAAGATACCTTTTCCGGTCTGATTCAGAAATCCAATATGGCCACAAGGCGGCCATCTTGGATTTCCCCATGAAACCTTGTTATCGCGATTTCTCAGGAACTACTGCATGGATCTTTCTCAATTTTAGTACACAGGTTCCCCTTGGGGTCTAGTTGTGCAAGATAACTTTTCTGGTCCGATTCGAAAATCCAATATGGCCACCAGGCAGCCATTCTCTGGAACTACTGCATGGATCTTTCTCAAATTTGGTACACAGGTTTCCCTTGGGGTCTAGTTGTGCAAGATACCTTTTCTGGTCCGATTCGGAAATCCGATATGGCCACGATGCGACCATCTTGGATTTCCCCATGAAACCTTGTTATCGCGATTTCTCAGGAACTACTGCATGGATCTTTCTCAAATTTGGTACACAGGTTTCCCTTGGGGTCTAGTTGTGCAAGATACCTTTTCTGGTCCGATTCGGAAATCCCATATGGCCACAAGGCGGCCATCTTGGATTTCCCCATGAAACCTTGCTATCGCGATTTCTCAGGAACTACTGCATGGATCTTTCTCAAATTTGATACACCGGTTCCCCTTGGGGTCTAGTTGTGCAAGATACCTTTTCTGGTCCAATTCGAAAATCCAATATGGCCACCAGGCAGCCATTCTCTGGAACTAAAGTTCATGTGTAAGTCTAGCTTCAGGGGGTGAGTGGAATGAGTGAGACTGTCAGGGGGGGGGGGGGGGGGTGAGTATAGCATCAGTCACTACAATGTGCATGTAAGTCTTAGGATGGGAACTTTTCAAACATTTCATGGACAAAATCTGGATCTTTCTCAAATTTGGTACACAGGTTTCCCTTGGGGTCTAGTTGTGCAAGATACCTTTTCTGATCCGATTCGAAAATCATGAAACCTTGCTATCGCAATTTCTCAGGAACTACTGCACAGATCTTTCTCAAATTTGATACACAGGTTCCCCTTGGGGTCTAGTTGTGCAAGATGCCTTTTCTGGCCCGATTCGAAAATTCAATATGGCCACAAGGCGACCATCTTGGATTTCCCCATGAAACCTTGTTATCGCGATTTCTCAGGAACTACTGCATGGATCTTTCTCAAATTTGGTACACAGGTTTCCCTTGGGGTCTAGTTGTTCAAGATACCTTTTCTGGTCCGATTTGGAAATCCCATATGGCCACAAGGCGGCCATCTTGGATTTCCCCATGAAACCTTGCTATCGCGATTTCTCAGGAATTACTGCATGGATCTTTCTCAAATTTGATACACAGGTTCCCCTTGGGGTCTAGTTGTGCAAGATACCTTTTCTGGTCCAGTTCGAAAATCCAATATGGCCGCCAGGTGGCCTTCTTGAATTCCCCCATGAAACATTGTTATCGTGAATTGTCAGGAACTACTTCATGGCTCTTTCTGAAATTTGGTACACAGGTCCCACATGGGGCCTAGTTGTGCAAGATACCTTTTTTGGTCCGATTCGAAAATCCAAGTTACGCTTCAAATTAATACGGTATTCCCCAGTCGGCTCTTCAAATTTTAAATCAGTTTTCTTTAGTCCAGTGAACTGCCCCACTGTTTCGTCTGCCGACGGGTCGGCTACATGAAGGGACGTCACTCTTGTGACACAGCGTTACAACTCGACAACTGTAGACTACTGCGTGCTTCGATCCAAGGGAGATAATCAGGATTCAGACACTTTCGAAGTTTCAACATTACTGCGCGGATCCCTTCAGTATTAAGTATTGTACCATCTTACTATTTTCGAGTGTGGTATCTTAAAAGAGATATCTCAAACTAGCCCAGTAAACAGAACAGAATTAGCATTCGTTCCTAATAATAAAATCTTAAGTATGTTTCATAGCTCATGCCAAAGGGTCAGAGATTTGTCTTCGCTTCCAGTACCCAATGATGACACGTGCAAAAAAAACTACAAAACGCAGACGAAGGATCCTCCGGACATTCACTTTCAGACTAACTTTGCTCTTTTCTCTTGTACTATAACAACCGACATAAGTACATTTTCTAGAAATCTTGAAACTCCTTAAACTTAGAAAGATGATGTCTTGGTGTTTTCCAGTGTCCTTTTTTCGATCTTTTTCGCTCAGATTCGAAATTCTGTAAACAAAATTACAAATCAATCGTTTGTTCTTAGTAACAATGGACAAAAAGATCCTCTCGTCATTAGCTTGCAATTATCGGACATTGGTGGGCGCCAAGATCCTTCAGGATCTCTCGTAATACTCCAGCATCACCTGAATTAATACCCTGTTATCAAACACGATCTACCCATCAGTTAGTTCAAACGGTCAGCAGGTAAGGGTCAACCCATACCTTCCCATACATGCGTTTTCTAACGAATATTTCATAATTCCATTAGTGAAATAAATCTTTTTGGCGAAAAAACAACCGTATAATACCACTTCAAGTCCTGAGATAGAATTTATAATATGCAAAACATGACATTTCACTTTTAGCTGAAAAGTGACTATGCGTGGATTCTGGCAAAAAAATTATTTTTATTTCCATTTCACCTGCTTGCACCTACTGACCAAACTTTGCATTTAAGAATTTCATCATCGGCAAAATTGTTTTGAAGCAGTTAATATTCACAAAATAAATTTTTCTGCTCAACTGTGAGATTTTTAGCCCACCATCACCAGATGGTGGGCTATTCAAATCGCTTTTCGTCCGTGGTCCGTCAGTCCGTCCGTAAACAATTCTTGTTATCGCGATTTCTCAGGAACTGCTGCATGGATCTTTCTCAAATTTGGTACACAGGTTCCCCTTGGGGTCTAGTTGTGCAAGATACCTTTTCTGGTCCGATTCGAAAATCCAATATGGCCACCAGGCAGCCATCTTGCATTTCCCCATGAAACCTTGTTATCGCGATTTCTCAGGAACTACTGCATGAATCTTTCTCAAATTTGGTACATAGGTTCCCCTTGGGGTCTAGTTGTGCAAGATACCCTTTTCGGTCCGCTTCGAAAATCCAATATGGCCACCAGGCAGCCATCTTGGATTTCTCCATGAAACCTTGTTATCGTAATTTCTCAGGAACTACTTTATGGATCTTTCTCAAATTTGGTAGACAGGTTCCCCTTGGGGTCTAGTTGTGCAAGATACCTTTTCTGGTCCGATTTGAAAATCCAATATGGCCACTAGGCAGCCATCTTGGATTTCTCCATGAAACCTTGTTGTCTTGATTTCTCAGGAACTACTGCATGGATCTTTCTCAAATTTGGTACACAGGTTCCCCTTGGGGTCTAGTTGTGCAAGATACCTTTTCTGGTCCAATTCGAAAATCCAATATGGCCACCAGGCAGCCATCTTGGATTTCCCCATGAAACTTTGTTATCGTCATTTCTCAGGAAGTACTGCATGGATCTTTCTCAAATTTGGTACACTGGTTCCCCTTAGGGTCTAGTTGTGCAGTCCTTGCAGTAGCAAGTGAACTGCTCCACCCTTTCGTCTGCCGGCGGGTCGGCTACATGAAGGGACCTCACTCTTGTGACTCAACGTCAGAACTCGACAACTGTAGACTACTGCATGTTTCAATCCAAAGGAGATAATCAGGATTCAGGCACTTTTGAAGTTTCAGCATTACTGCCCGGACCGGATCCCTTCAGTATTAAGTATTGTACCATCTTACTATTTTCGAGCATGGTATCTTAAAAGAGATATCTCAAACTAGCCCAGTAAACAGAACAGAATTAGCATTCGTTCCTAATTATAAAATCTTAAGTATGTTTCATAGCTCATGCCAAAGTGTCAAAGAGATTGGTCCTCGCTTCCAGTATCCAATGGTGACACGTGCAAAAAATAAATGAATAAAAATACTACAAAACAAAGGCGAAGGATCCTCCGTACATGTACATTCACTTTCAGACTAACTTTGCTCATTTCTCTTGTATTATAACAACCGACATAAGTATAGTTTCTAGCAATCTTGAAACTCCTGAAACTTAGATTATATCTTGATGTTTTTCAGTGTCGCTTTTCCGATCTTTTTTGCTCAGATTCGAAATTTTGTAAACAAAATTACAAATCAATCGTTTGTTCTTACTTAACAATGGACAAAAAGATCCTCTAGTCATTAGCTTACAATTATCGGACAATGGTGGGCGCCAAGATCCTTCAGGATCTCTGGTTAATTTAATTTTTTTTCTAAAATTACGATCCTGAAATGAAGTTTTATTATTTGACGCATATTTTCATGTTACTGATTAATTATTAGTAACAAGTTTTCAAAGAGAATACACCGGAAAAGTAGCAAAACTTTGAGGTTTGAGGTTTTAAAAAAAAAAATTAATTTATGCGAAACCCTGAATGTAAGCTCGTCAGTGTTTTTTTCAGAGATGCGAATAGGTACTAGTGTCATATTCCAACTATCAATTTATCATTAAAAGTGCATTCGATTGTGGTAATATCGGATATTGATATATCGAACTGTGACGGTTGATCCTAACTGGTCAGTGCTCACTTGCTTTAAAGGAGTAGTAACAGAGTAGTCTCCCTTCCCGCAAGTGAAATTTTGCTGATGTGGTTGTCTCGCCAGATCATTCTGCAGATGAGAAATTGATCATTTCTTTCGCACATTCAAAGTTCAGACTTCAAAGATACAGTTCCAAGTTAAGATGATGAGTCGGTAATATGTCTAGACCTGCTACATATGGTCTCGCTGCATCTTACCATTTGTTTGATCTGCCTAGACTGCAACACTGCCGAAGTTAGAGCACAGATACACGTGATTAAAGCGGATGAATTTTTTTTATAAATTTGACTAAAAATTGGGGGTGATTGAATTATTACAACTTCCGATCGTATTTTCCTCCAAAAATCGTGGGTGATCGATTCCTGATAGGGTAATCATTTTATTAGAGGAATTACCATATGAAAATGTTCTATAAATAAACTTTTACTGATAATGGAGCAGTATTATGAGGGGTGATAGTTGTTCATTATTCACATTGTACTTCAGCCCCCCCCCCCCCGATGCAGTATGCATCATCTCAAACCTTGGGGTATCTTTTTAATTTGTAGGTGTAAGATGTCCCAGGCCCAAGGCTGGGGAGTGATGGTGTCGCACAGGAGTGGGGAGACAGAGGACACATTCATCGCAGATCTTGTTGTTGGTCTGTGTACTGGTCAGGTATGTCACTGTTTACCGTGTCCTTACAGGTCAGAATGAGACTCTAAATAGCTTAAAGAAAAAAATGTTTAATCTGTTTGTGGTCGAGTTTGTGTATTGACCTGCCACAATTATCTGTCCAATCAGAGTAGACAATAAATCCTCTATTATTGACCCTATTATCCAGTAGATCCACTGATAATTCTTACATAATACACCAGTAGTGTCATGTTGTGTAACTCAAATGACAAAATTCATGATTGTAGATATAATTTGTATATTTTGGTCCATGTTAGGCCATCGTGACTTGCTGATGATGGCCTAACAGTCATGAATTTGGCAATCCTCCAAATTATACCGCTCATGACTCGTGTATTATGACTATAATATTAAATTCAATCACCCCAATATTGTGGACAAAATAAAATCACTAATAATAAATTTGATCCTCACTCTTTAACATCATTAAAGTAACAAAGAAATAATGGATCATCTGTCTGATTTTGGACCATTTTATCAACTTCCTGTTCTAATTAGTTTGATCACACCGTGATTTTATCGTTGGAAAGTTCACTTCGTGTGTTGGAATTTATTTTAGGATATACCTTAGTTGAAACTGTGTCCAATCTGTCTCTATCATTGACATTCATTATGTCCATTGGCTGTGTGTGGCACGTTGTTGATATTAGCATCTACATGTGTCAAAAAACATACTGCATGTGCACACATTTAGAGGCTCATGCTTCATTTTTATGTTTATTTTTTTAGATCAAAACTGGAGCCCCATGTCGATCTGAACGTCTTGCTAAGTACAACCAACTCTTACGTATTGAAGAGGAACTCGGAGCCAGTGCTAAATTTGCTGGAGAAAAGTTTCGTAATCCAATGGGCTTTGGAAAGTAGATAGAACTATTACAAAGTTAACAAATTTTTGTTTTAATTAAGAGTATTACAGTCAATGAGATAAGGAACACTGTCGGACTAATAAAAGAAAATTGTGGTATGTTATCTCAAAGTTTCTTGATAAAGATTTGTGGTGGAACATGTGTCAGAGATGGGGATTAATTGAAGTCAATTTCATTCAAGCAACAAAGAGTTTTGCTCCGTGCACAGTGTGTCCCATTCAACCTCTCAAGCCAGGGTATTCATCTGCAATGATCAATATTCATCTGCAATGATCAATACTCTAACTATTCCTCCACATTTGTTTGTTCAGCATTTTGAGCTTCTTATTATTTCAGTCAGTCGTATTAGATATTGCTAAGGCATTATCACAAGCTGGATGGTTCAAAATGCTGTGTGAGCGCTCTTGTGTGTTTTCATTGAAAAGTTGGTCACACTGAAGTCAGTTTAATTTAAATCAGTGCTTGACTGGGATTTGATCAGCTAGATTTATAATAAAACATGGCATGTACATTTTGTTAGAAGCTTCAATTTGCAGAGATTTAATTAGAGATCACTACTGTAATTGCCCTATGGGGGTCCGGTGTTAATATTTTGACTTTTGCTCATTGGCCAAAAGCCGTCATGACATCCAGCTTGTCCATTTCTTCTGTTCAAGTTCTCTCAGATATAGCAGAGAACAGTAGTGCTATGCATTATATCATTGTTGTCCCATTTATTGTCTTACTAAATCTTCTGTATATAATGTTAATGTTTCATGCTCGATTAAAGACAGTTTGCAGACGAGTACACACTTTGAAAAACTACTAGGAACATAATTTGTTGTGGCAAACTTCTTTAGCATGCACAATTTTGCATGAAGCCAGTGGCTTAATTACACCAGTTTTTGAATGGATCAAGGCCATTCTACTGTCTTATTATAAGACAGAATCAGTGTACCAAATGTATATCGAAAAATACATGACCCACAAGAAATCATTGGATTGCTGTTCATCTGTCTTATTCTCGTAACACGAAAACCTGTTGTTGCGTTTTCGCCAAATTTCCATGTTCAATTAATGGCTCCGACTTCGAATGGAAGCCACTAAAGAAGTGTCAATTTTGTCAGTTGTTTGGTTAACAGGGTGGAATGGATAAACAAAAATGGTTGTTACATGGGATCTGATTGAATAGTTGGTATATTGCAAGTGTCCCATTACCATGGTAACAAATGATCACATTAACAAATCATGAAGATAGATTCATGAAATCTGCAGTTGAACAGCTTGGGAAAACTTTTATTGTTCGTAGCTTTATGGTGGGTTCTATACTGTGCCAACAGCTTTTGCTAAATGTTTTTATTAGATTTCTTTTTTTAGAATACCCACAGGCACTGTGCTTTAGTTGAAATAAATTCGTAATTGTGACAAAACTGGTCAAATTGGCTTGTAATGTTATCTGGTGGTAAAGCTAGATTATTTTATAATGGAATTCAAGAATTTATGCTCAACTAGAATTGTTTAGTGTTGAGCTTTCTTATCACATCATACCGGAGTGCTTGTGAGTTTCCCAGTTATTGGAGAAGATCTGTTGTGTAACACAGTTGGTGTGAAACTAACAAGAATTAAAAACAAGAAATGAAAATTAATGGTGTTTTTTGTTTTTAATTGTCTGTTCCTATGTTCAATAGAAGTGTAATACTCGACTGTCTTCCAACATTAAAAGGTGGATTTCAACATGTTCAACAGTTTATCACACAGTGGACCAAAATCACGAAAAATCATGGTTTGACATGGATAATGATGTTATCGTTTGACATATTTGTTGTTCACCCAAACAGTTAACTGTATGTCCACATTCTTCCACTATCATACTATCGTCAGTTGTCAATAAAACTGACAAATGGTTTGCCAGGTTTTGTTGGGGACCAGTTTGCAGCACTGAAATAGTATACACATATACTGTCTGACCATACTGCAAGCATTGGCACATTGATCGGATGTTCCTTGAGGATGCGAAAGGCCTCTGGATACTTTTCATTCCGAGGTTTGGCAGTGCACCACAATTTCCAATAAAGTGCCTGTTTTAGAAAGTTAGCCCAAGAAAAGGTATTCTTCGGACATTCAGTATAATAGCGTGGGCAGCGGTCATCTGCAAAAAAAATCCATGTCCACTATCGAAGAATATTTTTTACATGGTTGGCATCCAATCCCAGCTTCGAAATTCGAAAGACCTCTTGCATAAGACAAAAACTGCAAGCAGTCAAAAAAAAATAGAGCTGCAAATGACCATGAACAGCTTCAAAATATAATATTGTACCTTTAAAGTAATATTGGACCTTTTGGGTCCCGTTCTTTTCACGGGGCTATTTAGTCACGGGGCTATTTAGTCCCATAGGGACTAATGGTCCTGTATTGTAGGCATGAAAAACTTGAGCAAATTTGGTACCGTTGCCAGGGTGACTGGTTGTTTATTTAACTGCTTTAGGCTTTGAGAGGAAGAGCAGAAGAAAAGAGTCCTCAAGTTATTCAGCTACTGCAGATAGTTTGGTCAACTATTTTTGCTAGATTTTGTTTCACCTGGTCTATAATGAAGTTAAATATTTTCTGCTATTCTCAAATATGTTCATATGTCATTTTCACAGAGATTTCCTGCTTTAGAGCATGAATACAAAATGGATACTATTCAGAGGTTGACTTAGAGTGTTTTCCTGAAAGGATGTCATAAATCACCGGTTGATAAAAACTTTATTTGGAACACTTAACAAATACAGAAGAAAATAGTTTAAGGCAGACTTATCATATGTTTGCCATGTTGGCAAGAAATTCTAATTTTCTAGGCTTCCATTCTTGCAGAAATTATATACATGGTATGTAAGTTTTGAACCATCACACAAACATCCCCTCCACCAGACCCTCTATACCATTCAGAGCATAGTCACATGTATGACACATGCATGACCTAGGTCAATGGCTTGGTTCACTCAGCTGATAGGGTTACTTGATAGGGTCAAACTCCAACCTTTAGATAGCATGCAGTGCTATAGGCCCCGCTACATGTACAAGTCTGCATACAACCATTGTCAGTATTTGTAACCTTCCAAACTATAGGGGTGTACCAAGTACCTTATTGAGAGAAATGTGTGAGACTACAAATTGTATGGCTCTTCGCCATGGGGACTGAACATCAAAGAGTTAGTGGAATTATTCCAACAGCCTATTTTACATTTAAATAGCCCCGTTTCAGTGCCTAAGGCTCTAGTTTCATCATCATGTCGAATAACATAAATATCTGCGTTTCGCAATATCAAAATCTTTAAATTGAACTCTGGCAAGGAGATGGTTCGATAAAGCAGGATTTTTTGCGGTTGAAATCGACAAAATAAAATGTCCTAAAAATAACTTTCAATAAACAGCAAGAGAAAATATAAGTTATACATTTAGCTGGACTGCTTTATGATTATATTTATGACATGAAATTGAAATCTTTGTTTGATGCTTGGGGGGCATATTTGTGGATGGAGCAATTTTCTATGAGGAAGTCCGAGTGACCAAGACCCTTCGATCATGTATGCCGAGATTTGCATTGATCAGTTCAGCGATTCCTCTGGAGAAGATATTGGGAGGTATTATTGAAGACTCGATCGAATCATTAGAGCTGCCAAAACCGCCCAATTAATAGCATATTGAACATAGCTAAATAATATATAGCCCTCAAGAGTATGAGGGCTATAGGTCGGCCCCAGTCACCTCCAGCGAGGGTTTTAGATAATTTTATTACGAATCACCCACCTCTGAAACTGCCGTACATCTAATCTCTATCCCCTCCTGCGCATTATTTTAAAATCTTGAGCACTATTGTGAAATAGTAACGAATATATCGCCGTCTGAATTTTCCAGTCGAATTCTACTTTAAACGCGCCATGTTAACCATATACAGTGACGTCATCAACATGGCGGCGCAGAGAGTTGAAGTTCACCACTGGAAAATTCAGACGGCGATATATGCGTCACTATTTCACAATACTGTTCAAGATTTTAAAATAGTGCGCAGGAGGGGATAGAGATTAGATGTACGGCAGTTTCAGAGGTGGGTGATTCGTAATAAAATTATCTAAAACCCTCGCTGGAGGGGACTGGGGCCGACCTATAGCCCTCATACTCTTGAGGGCTATATATTATTTAGCTAATTGAACACTCCTGGTTAATCTAAACCGCATGCACTAGCTAAGCGAGAAATGGGTTCCATTTGGGAAAATCTTTTCTTCTTGCCCAATGCATCCATTTGGAGCAATTCTAATCTTTGGGGTTTGTTCTTCATTGCCATGAGGAAGTATATACATACATAAATCGGTTACTTGAAAATCCGACGAATAATATTGATTGGTCGATGGTGGCCATATTTAGAGCATTTCCACAAAGTGGATGCCCTTATGTTTTCAAGAGAAACGGCTCTGCCGGATTCGCCGCCGCCGCGACTTCAAACGTGAATATCTCTGAAACCGTTAAATATTTTCGGGTCAATCTTTGTGTGCTATCTCTTGGGCCTGGGAAATTTGCCTGGTTGCGTTTCGATAGTCGCTGCTCACCACTAGGTGGCGTTGTAGTCAGAGCATAGGTAAACCTTTCTGTGACGATTTCGTCTGAACGACTTGTTTGATTTCTATGAAATTTTATTAAAGTGGTCTTGAAGGCTAGGCAATGTGCTGAAAAGGTTTTGGTGTAGCTGGCATAATTATAAAGGCACGTTTTTCGCGTTTCAAGAAAAGAGTTTTTCGTGAAATAAAAATTTACCATTTGCTTAGAGAAATATTTAAAAATTGTTCTATTCTATGTTGCCAAGCATAAATGTAGGATTGCTACATGATAATCTTCTTTTGGTGTGAACCAAATTGCTATTTAGACGTAAAATCTCAATTATTTGACGTAACGTCAAAACCTTCATAACCATTATCACAACTAAAGGTTTTTCCATTGAACTTTTATGTGCCATCTCCATAGGGCTTTAGGATTTCACCTGCTTGTTTTTGTGATATTTGTTCATCACTAGGTGGCCCTATAGACATGAATGCAGGTAAACATGCGCAACATATCTTCTAAACAACCTGTTTGATTTCCATGAAATTTGGGTATAATGATCTTGCAAGATAGGCAAAGAACTGACAAGATTTTGGTGTTTGCGAAATCATGGAGCATGTTTCTTTGCATCTCGGAATAAGATTTTTTCACCAAAATGGAAATTTACTTCTTTGAATCAGGGAAAAGTAATTCGAGTTTGCTGAACATGAATATAACATTCTCAGTGTTATGATTCACATCCCTTGTAAGGCAAATTGCCATTTTTTTGTACTACATGAAATTCTCATGACTGGAGTCCAATATCTACATTCCCCAGGCAACATCTGAGGATTTGACTTCATCATGCATGGTATTGTTTTGGGTAAACACTCAAATCAATTAATTGGCAAGCAGTGAACTGTATTGAGTTAATTTCATACTGAGAAGTCTGTTATCTGATACAGGTATACAGGAGAACTGAAATTTACTCAGGTGTTGATTCCGCGGGAATTGTAACTGATCAAGATAACAGGTGAGCTATGATTCAGCTCAGTTAATATAAGTTGGAAAGGGCTTGAACAAAGTCTCCTTTCTTAATGAATTTTGTTCAGGTGTTAAGTACGGCGGGAATTGTGACTGGGCAATAGTACCAGGTGAGCTGTAACTCAGCTCAGCTGGTACAAGCTAGAAATGCCTTTAAAAGAAGGCCCTGGCACTATAAGCAATCATATTTTGAGAAAGTAACCATTCGGACAGTTGAGTAAGAATTTCTACGATCTAATTTTATTTAGATTGGATTCTTGAACATTGAAGCTAATTTGAAGCTTGTTTTGACATTTTGTGGTTTGGATGATTTGATTTCCTGGAGCGTGATTCCGGAATATAGTTACATGTATGCCTGGTTGTGCCTTTTTGAACTTAATTTAACCTACTGTGATCGGACATATCTGGTGTTAACCTACTGTGATCGGACATATCTGGTGTTAACCTACTGTGATCGGACATATCTGGTGTTAACCTACTGTGATCGGACATATCTGGTGTTAACCTACTGTGATCGGACATATCTGGTGTTAACCTACTGTGATCGGACATATCTGGTGTTAACCTACTGTGATCGGACATATCTGGTGTTAACCTACTGTGATCGGACATATCTGGTGTTAACCTACTGTGATCGGACATATCTGGTGTTAACCTACTGTGATCGGACATATCTGGTGTTAACCTACTGTGATCGGACATATCTGGTGTTAACCTACTGTGATCGGACATATCTGGTGTTAACCTACTGTGATCGGACATATCTGGTGTTAATCTACTGTGATCGGACATATCTGGTGTTAACCTACTGTGATCGGACATATCTGCAGTGATTGCCTTTCGTAACTGTGAACTGTCTATCGACATAGATGTTTTAAGTGTGCCAGTTAATGGCAACTCGCCCTCAGCGCCAACGGAAAAATCTGAATTACCGAACATTACATTTATTCGGTTTACCATCCGCTATGGCAGAAAAAGCTGCCAAAGAGAGCAATGAGCATGGCGGCGCACGCCCAAAGGACACATTCCAAGAAGATCCAGTACTGGTACAGAGGAACCTGCTTGGTACAACGCAAGGGAATCGTAGCACTCCAGCGTATGAATATGAGCTTCCTCCATCTGAGTCGGACAGCGATGACGAGATGTTACACCTCCAGAAGATGTTGGAAGAAAACAAAAGAAAGGTAGCATCAGAAGCCAGGCGAATCAGGAAACAGGAGAAAGAGGCCAAAAAACAGATGTTGAAGCAAGAAATTCAGGAATCTGAGAATATCCTGCAGGAAATGAAAAGCAGAGGTAACATTTTATCTGATACCCCAACCAACCATAACAGTGCACATCAAGGGACTGTGATTAAGACGGGAAGTACCAAAAATATGACCCCTCAAGAACTTAAAAACTGTTACCTCAAGGACTTAAGAGCTATGTCAGCTTTAAATGAGAAGGTTGACAGACAAATATCGAAGTTAGGTTTAAGGGACAATGACAATGATACTAGTACATGTAGTACTAGTAGTGACTCTTCGGGGTCATCAGACAGTAGGCATTACTTTGCTTCTGCAGTAGGCATTACAGCAAACGCAAAAGAAAAAAGAAAAAATGTAAGTCTGGAACTGAGGCTAGGTCCTCTGATAAAGTCAGATTTCCCATGACATAATGCGCATTCAATGCTGCAGTATGAATATGTGGGTAAAAAAATTGGTTTTCGGGATTTAACTTTCCAGACATTAGTTGCAGGGGAACTAGAAATCATATCCAGTGGAAACATTTCGAAAATCGAAAGAAATGGTAGGCTTTCCTTTCTAAAGAAAATAGTTTATTATCAAAGTATTTACGAATGGAGTGCCCTTTTAAATTGGTATGCAGCTTGGATCCGGCAAATAGAGCTCGGTCTAAAAACATGGAATGACGATCCAGCTAGATTAGAGATTCCTTTGCTAGCCAAGCACATAAAGAGGGAAGGGGGTGCTGGCACCTTCAGAAACAGGGATACTGGTACCTTAGCAAAATCCAAAGGCAAAGAGGACCAAATTTGGTTTTGCTCCCTATATCAAAGGAACAAGTGTCACGAGTCCGCACCCCACTCAGCAACTATTAGGGGTCAAGTACGTCAAGTTGTACATATCTGCGCCACCTGCTGGCAAAAAGATAAAACTAAACGTGAGCATTCTGAGAGTGCATCGGTATGTCCACATCATAAACGGGGGAACAGTAAATGACTAGCTGCCGTCTCGGACCTCGACCCATTGAGTGATATTTTTATACCTGCCTACCTAAAATCCTCCTTTGCAGCACAATGTCCTTCCCATAGTGCAAAGCCTGAAAGTCCTGTCAACGGTGACAATTTTGGTACCGACACCGGAATAGACGGGGGGTCTAGGGTAGGAAGGGAGGCGTCATTACCTCAACTCACAAATGATATTTCATCTTGTCATGCATTGGGTCATACAGACATTGTGAGGTCATCATTGCCTAACATGAAATCCTTTTGTCACAAAAATAGAGACATATTGATTGATGACATCCACTTAGACACACACAAGGTCCCCAAATCTAATAATAGCTGGATAATGGCGGCTATTACTGCACATAATGAGGTTGAAAACTCTGGCATGTACAATTATCTTGGATGTAGAATCCCAGTCATGTCCAAACTCAATATTCCATTTTGGAGAGAGGAATTAGAGGCATATAGTGATAAGAAAATTTGTGAATTATTGGAATTTGGTTTCCCTATTGGTCATGAGGGAGAGGTGTCGAGAGATTGTCCTAAGACTACTATTAACCACAATGGTGCGACGAACTTCCCTCAAGCCATTAACAAATACCTGAATACAGAGTTAGGTCACAAGGCCATTTTGGGCCCTTTGAAAGACAACCCTTTTAACACCAAAATAATGATATCCCCCTTAAACAGTGTTCCAAAGGGGGAACATGACCGTAGGGTAATTTTGGACCTGAGCTTCCCCAGGGGCCATTCTGTCAATGACGGAATCTCCAAGGAGTTTCATTTAGATGAACGGATAGACTTACACTATCCTAGCATTGACAACTTTGTGGAAATAATCAAAAAGAAGGGTCGGGGGTCGCTTATGTTCAAAAGGGATCTCAAACGGGCCTACAGACAAATCCCCATTGATCCGGGTGACGTTCACCTTCTGGGTTTCACATGGGAAGATCATTTATATTTCGATAGGGTTTTAGCTATGGGCTCCAGATCATCAGCTCAAATATGTCAGCGAGTCACATCCGCAGTTGGACACATGTTTCAACATCAAGGTTACGAACTCGTCAACTATATTGACGATCTAGCCAGTGCAGAATCACCGTGTGTCGCAGGAAAGGCTTTTGACAAACTGGGCGAGATACTTGAATTATGTGGCCTGGTGGAGGCTGTCGATAAAGCGTGGTCTCGAGCGACGGAGGTGCCATTCCTAGGGATATTGTTCAACAGTGTTGCATTGACTCTGTCAATTGACAGTAAGAGGGTCAAGGACATCTTGAAATTAGTCAACTCCTGGCTGAATCGCCAAAAAGCTACGTTAAAGCAATTAAGATCATTGGGCAAGTTACACTTTGTTTCTACTTGTGTGCGACCAGACTTCTTCAATGGCTGAAAACCTTTCGAAATGAATTAACACTGGTTGCCATTCCAGCTTACGTCAGGAAAGACCTAATCTGGTGGCATCTGTTTTTGCCAGTCTTCAATGGAGTTTCCATGATGACTTGGGAAGAATGGTCTGAGCCTGACCAAATCTTTGCAACTGATGCATGTTTAACTGGATGTGGTGGAGTGTGTGGATCTGAATATTTTCATGGGGAATTCCTAGGATTCATCCAAAAGCTCAAGCTGGGGATAAATGAGCTCGAAATGTTAACGATAATTGTCAGTCTAAAACTCTGGGGAGGGAATTTTCGTGGGAAACGCATCGTCATAAATTGCGACAATCAAGTGTCAGTAATTGTATTGAACTCCGGTCGAAGTACATGTAAGAATGAATTTTTGCAGGCATGTTTACGCGAAATTTGTTGGCTGGCTTCTCAGGGAGAGTTTGAGATCAGAGCAACACATATAGCTGGGGTGGATAATAGACTCCCAGATTTATTGTCAAGATGGGCAATGAGTGATTTCTTCAAATCCCGCTTTCGGGAGTTAACAGTAGGTGGAAGTTGGAGCGATATCTCCTTGCGATCGAGTCTTTTCTCTTTCTCTCACAGTTGGTAATCCCTTTTCCAGACGCTGAACTCCAAGGTTTGAGAAGAGAATCTAAAGTGACCCGAAAACATGCTTATGCCGAGGGAACAACCAAGAACATGAAGATTCAATGGAAAGCATATTTTTTATTTTGCAGCTATTTTGGAATTAACTCATTGCCTACTACAAATCAGATCCTCTGTTCATATGCTCAGTTCTTAAGCAGATCATTTAAGAGTACGGCAAGTATCAGAAACTATATCAGTGGTGTTAAAAAATTGCACTTGGTATTAGATATTGTGTTTCCAGAAGATAATTTTCTCCTAAATTTACAGCTCAAAGGTCTAGCAAGGTTGAACCCACATTGCCCAAAACAAGCTCTTCCGATGACACCACAAATATTAAGGGAATTCATACCTCTCTTAAAATCCCACGACCCACTGCAATCTTCTCTCTGGTCTCTGTTCTTCTTGGCATTCTTTTTAATGTGCAGAAAATCTAATTTGATTCCTAACAGCGAAGCCTCTTTTGATCCGACCAAGCAATTAACAAGGGGTAACATTATATCAGGTGAAGGGGGCTTACTGATCATCATCAAATGGTCAAAAACGATACAATATGGGGAAAGAGAATTGCGATTCCCGGTGCTAGCCATATCAAACTCGGTGTTGTGTCCACTGAAAGCTTATAAGAACATGCTGGAAAAGGTACCTACCACAGATGAGAATATGCCAGCCTTCCCTCGTATAGTTAGGAAAGGCATTACACGTCCTATTACATACCCCGTGGTGCAAAAGTTTCTGAAAATTTTAATTGCGAAAACTGGGCGTAATCCTGATTGCTACTCGACTCATAGTTTTCGACGTGGGGGTTCATCGTGGGCATTTCAATCGCAGGTGCCAGGCGAGTTGATTAAATTAGCCGGAGATTGGCAAAGCGATGCCTACCTCAAATATTTAGATTTCTCATTGGAAGATAGAACACGTGTCTCATGGCAGATGAGGAGCCTTATTCAGACTGAGGAGCTAGGCTAATAACAATTTCTTCTTATGTTACAGCACACCACCGGAAAGTGGCCATCATATCTGACTCAATTGCTAAATATGTGGATGAGATTTCGTGTACACAAGTACTGGCATTCCCAGGATGCACTGTTGCTCGCTTGCTTTACAAATTACAGCCCAGGCGAATAGCCTTAGATGACTTAAGTCATGTGATCATTCACATCGGTACTAATGACTTAGAGCGTAGCAACATACCTCAGATATTAAGAACATTTTCTGAATTGTTTGACTACATTCAGAGTCACTGGCCAGTCACCCTAGTGGTGTCTAGTATTCTCCCACGACCAATATATTTCCCGTCGCGAGGCTTGGAGCTAATTAAGCTCAACGGAGAGTTAAATTTGTTATGTCAAGCAAGGCATCTTGAGTTCCTAAGGACTTATAGGCCATTTCTTCATCAGGGGAAGCCTATATCTGCACTATTTTCGCCTAAAGATGGCCTGCACCAAAACCGCAAGGGGACTAAATGCTTAAGAGCTTTTTTCATCGGGGTAATTCGTCATCTGTGGTAGGTTGGTCTGTTTTTCCTCTGGCAGTATGGTCTTACACACGTGTTTAAGCTATCCAGTGGGGCGACGGCCTTAGTACACTGGTGTCCTTTCATCTTGTGGGATCTGTACGTGTCAGAGGAAAGAAGACTTATCAGTTACAATTGTGGTCACTGGTTTATTTTTTGGAGGGCCTGCGGCTTGGCGGGTATGTTTATATGTAAAGATGTACAGTTTTGTCGAGATTATTTTTGTTATTGTTTGTGTCTCGTTCCCGCATCCGCGGA
The DNA here is from genome assembly GCA_036873755.1 of Hanleya hanleyi. Taxonomy (NCBI): domain Eukaryota; kingdom Metazoa; phylum Mollusca; class Polyplacophora; order Lepidopleurida; family Hanleyidae; genus Hanleya; species Hanleya hanleyi. The sequence goes on from JAVTVY010043904.1 coordinate 183,672, forward strand.
GCGTACCTGAGATACAACACATATCACGAATCGTTAGATTCTTGGTATGTGCTTTAGAATAGGTTAACCAGAAGACTTTTCTGTGAAGTCATGTGACGCAGTCAGTATGTCGGCACCTCTTCCCACTTCCCTTATATGTGTTGTAATGATTCAGCTCAGTTAATATAAGTTGGAAAGGGCTTGAACAAAATCTCCTTTCTTAATGAATTTTGTTCAGGTGTTAAGTACGGCGGGAATTGTGACTGGGCAATATACCAGGTGAGCTGTAACTCAGCTCAGCTGGTACAAGCTAGAAATGCCTTTAAAACAAGGCCCTGGCACTATAAGCAATCATATTTTGAGAAAGTAACCATTCGGACAGTTGAGTAAGAATTTATACGATCTAATTTTATTTCCCTCCCACCCACCCCTTATGTCCATGTTGTTTATTTTCTGCACACGCCCCCCTTTATACGAGTCGGGGTAGCGGGTATGTTTATATGTAAAGATGTACAGTTTTGTCGAGATTATTTTTGTTATTGTTTGTGCCTCGTTCCCGCATCCGCGGAGCTCACATGATAATATGTAGTAACAGATATTATGATGAATTCATATTGTGAATAGTGCTTAATTATTAATTTCAAGCTTACGTCTGTTCACTATATTTTTTAATATTTTGTTCACCATTGGGTGGCAGTATAGACGGTAAACTCGTATAGCACAATTTATTGGCATTTCATGAAGTTTATTGTCAAACAGGCAAAGGATTTCAAAGGACTGAAAGGTTGTTTTTTTTCTTTTTTACAATTCCTAATTTTATTCACATTATGGTTTAAAATGGATTTAAAGGACATTGGTGCTGTTAGTGCTGGCATATATATTTGACAATGGGGTATTGACAGCGAATATCTCTAAATCTAGACTACATCAGCCCCTGCTTACACACATAACTAAACTGCAGTCAGAGAAAATATGCTGCCATCACTCAGTATGGTGTGATACTGTATGGAGAATTGCAAGGATTCAAGTGAACTTGTATTCAGGGCATTTTGGTCAAATAGATGTACTGTACCGGTAACACTGATATTCCCCTTTTACCTTGCAGGCAATGATATTGTATGTTGACCATTGTGTGTAGTGGTTGACTTATTGCATAAGTGGACTAGTAAACTGCTTGTATCAACAAAGTAAACACATCTTCTCCGTAATCCCTGCTACTTCTCTCTACAATACTGATATAGTAATTTGATCCTGTTCATTGGTATGGCTATCCAAATTACATTTATTTAGTCTCCAGTGGCTGTGAAACTCTGAGCTTACAGATGTCAGGAGATGCATTCTGGCTAAGTTTCAATGAATAAAATCACAAATTAATACTCAGTTAATGCTCAGTTTCTTAGTTTTATGTGGAGGTTTTTATTTGGAACTCGAGATGTGAAATGGAATTTTGACAGCATAGTTAAAACTGTTGATTACTATTTTTTCGACTGAAAAAATAGAAAGATTTTTGAGTAGAGCTTCTACATCCCTGCTATATGGCACATCCCAACTGGAAAATTTAAGTAAAATGGTGTGTTCTGGTGCATTTTCACAGAATATTTAGACTGTAAAGATATGTAATGATGCCCCAAAAGGAACTGAATTGTCCGTGTCATCTGTCTGTCCGTCTCTCTGTCTGTCCATCTTTCTTGTCATATGCAGCTGGTGACGGATCAGAAGCCTAATGAAAATGACTGACCTTCACGTGTTTTATCACGATCAAATTTAGCATTAGCAATAATTTTTAAAGGAGTGAAGATAGGCTCTCCAAATTCATAATACTTGTGCAATTGTCAAGGAGTGTATACTGTATATTATGATACAACATGAAATATAGCTAGGCTTTCTAAATTGATACAACATATGCAACTGATGATGGACCTGAAGTCTATGAATATGAATCACGTTGATCTATTTTCTCGAGGTCAAAAACTATGTTAAGTGCCAACATGCACAGTTTAACATTGTCATCATCATTGTTGTGGCTGTGGTTGTCTTCCAGATCAATCTAGCGGATTTTGCATGTGTTGCAACAGCCTCATTCTTGAACAGTAAACCATGCTGTATCGGCTGAGTTGAAACACCCACCGTTTCCAAGCTCTGACATAACGCATCACTGTTAGAATATGGATACCATGAGAGAGTAGTAGATCACATTGAATATCGTTATTGCCTAAGTACTATTTAGCAGCACTTGACAACTACAACAATTCGCTGAGTTTTAGGGAATAATTATCACGAAAGGTATTTATTTTTGTTGTTTGGCATTTTTATTTGCCGGAATTGTTTCAGATATAAAACAACAGCCTAATTCATACAATCAGGAATGAAAAGGGGGTTAAAATCTTTATGTTCAAACTTTCGGACGAAAAATAACAGTCGCAATTTGAAATTATATTTTTGTCGGTTTTTTAATGTTGCTGGGTCCATGAAACACAAAATGAAATTGGTGTTGCCTCACACTGAGTTTCGCCCATTAGTAAAGAAATTCCTTCTCAGAGGCAGCCGCACTACTACCAGGGATGATTCCTGATTGCTTATCCCCCAGGGGTATGTGCCCGACCCTCTAACCATCCTAAAAACAATTATCACACCTAATAAGGGGTGTGCCCAAATTGAGGAGATCTGAAGCCCTGTGAGTACCAAATCATGTATTACACAATTATCCCGGGAAATGCTCTTCGCCCGTGTTTCACACGAGCTTTCATTGTTTATGGAGCAGTTTCCCATGAGGAATTTTAATAGACATATAATAATACATATGAAATAGGGGATGCCATAAACCAATTTGCTGGAGGCAGAATTTGCTAGAGGCATACTACTAATTCTTCAATGACTTTAAGGGCTTTCTCTTTCTTGGGGCCATGTCTGTCTGAATGTAATCTCGTGGATCATAGTTAATAGTAACTGAATATACGAGTATATGCATAAAATAAAGTAACATAAATGATGGTCAGCGAGGCAAATACGTAACATCTGGGTCGTCCCAGGTAACATGTGAATGTTTATTATAAACATTACAGGTTATATGAAGAATGGATATTACGATAATATTTGCGTCTAGTTCTTTTATTCCAGAAAATAGATGGTCCATCGTACTTCAGTCACTCACCATTTGATTCACCATTGCTTCCAGATCCTCACGTTTTTACATTGTGGTTCTCCATTCTTTCGCCCCGTGGGACTCCTGTGGATTGACCTTGAGGGTCATCGTGCACACTCCAGGTCATGGTAAGAGTAGGCCTCAGCCCCTCTGAGAGCTTGTCGTAAGAGGCGACTAACTGAGGCACCCGGTAATGGAAATGAATAGGACCCACCCGTGGAGTCCGGGTGTTGAAGGAATAGGACCCTACCCGTGTTTCCGGGTGTGAAGAGGAATAGGAACCAAACGTCGTGATATGACTGAAATAGTGTTGAAAGCGACGTTAAATCATATTCACTCACTCATTCTTTCAACTCTGTTCCCATAAATATATATATATGAACGCTTATGGACTCGCATCGAGGGTGAATCCTATTTCAGTTGGGTATAACTTTCTGCAAGTGTGGTCGCTTCTTTTCCAACGCCGGATGTGAATCTTGTGGAAGGGCCCGCAGGCCCACAGACTAACTGCAACACCCGTGGGGTTTCCGACTGTACAAAGGAATTGTGGTTCCTCTCTATGAACTAGAGTGTCTTGCTAATTGAGATGTTAATCCGCGATGAGTTGATTAATGTCTTATGTCTGATTGGCTTTATATGAGTGAAAGACACATGGGTTCAGGAAAATGCAGACGCTGGCAGATGCATGGACGATTGAGCTGGGACAATAGTCCTGCGCTTTGTTCAGAGGCGTACCATGTTACGCTGCCCAATGCAGGGTAACATACGTGCTATAGCCTGTCCATTTTAATTAGTCGTCTAATTTGAAGATTGTCAAAAGTCAGTAGTTAACTCTGCATAAATTTTCTTTTTTGCATTGTGTAGAACAAACTGATCTCTACAAAATGACCACTATTACTCCGTGATATTGATAATATATCACGTTTGAAATAACTTCGTAATTCAGGTTAGTTTCCCTGGGTACTCTTGCGTTTACCAGTTTTACCCCATGTTGAGGCGTTTACTCCATCAGACGTCCACGATGCTCATCCATTAACATCAGGTGAGTTGTTTTAGCTGATCTGTCATCGCAGCTTCTGAGCTAGCGTATCTAATTCCGCTTGAGCCGGTGCTAGGTGCCGTATGGATACTTCGTTGTCTCAACATGAACATCTGCAATAAAAGCGCGGCTGAGATACTATAAGGCTACATCCGAGAATCCACGGAATTCTCGTGTATGAATGTTAGGTGTCGACGAATGCTTTCCGTAAAGTCATATGGTTGCTTTTTATTCGCCAGACGTCGCCAGTTTTTCCCACCTCTTGCATATCGCTCCAATTTCTCTCCATATAAAACTCCAGTATAGTACAGTTGTTTCATGTACTGGGTCTCAATTGCATAGGGAGACGACACAATGTATTCATGCAAGAAATGCTAACGAAAAATTAGAAGAAGTAAATTAGTATAAGAACGAATGCTAAATGGGCTGAATATGGTGAGAAACCTACAAAATATTTCCTAACATCAGAACATCAAAATTAAATAAAAAAGGCCATAACAAGAATTGAAAAAGTTGGTGGAGAAATTATTACTGAACTTATTTACTGAACTTATTACCCCCCTACCAAACTTTCTGCGCTATCTCCGGAATGACAAAAATAGAGAGCTGAAACTCTTACTTTATAGCTTATCATATTTGGGTCATTTTGAGCCTATTTGCATAACCCCCCGAGCAGAGTATCATGGGAAAATTTAAGATGGCGGCCACGTGGGGTACCAGAAAAGTGATGTTTTTGTCATATTTCTTCAAAATTTCTGCTCTTTCACGATGAAAAGTGGACAAAAACTATTTTATTTCACATCACATTAATATTTACTAATTTATCATGCAGTTTTTGCGAAGAAATTGCTTAAATAAAAAATTCGAAAAATCCTACCAAAAAATGCCGCTTTTAAAAATGACATCACTGTGATGTCATCAAAGCCGCCATCTTGAATTTTGTTTTTTACATTTTCTGCATGGTAGAGCTTGGTCCAAGGGTATAGTGTGTTAAGTTTTAGCCCCCTAGGGTAAGAAAAATAATTAGTGGGACCATTTGCCCCCCCCCCCCCACAAGGCCTGGACGGGCCCCAAAAAGCCCAGGCCAGATAGGGTTAATTGAAACAGCTATTCCAAAATTGAAAACTGAACAATCTAATGAATTGGAAGGAGAATTAACAAGAGAAGATATTTTGCAAGCTCTCAAGAAAATGAACAAAGCCCCGGATCAGATTGATATACGGTGGAATTCTACCAAAAAAAAATGGTCGGATTTAAACCAATATTTATCAAAATCTTTGAATTATGCGTATGAAAATAATTCGCTGTCCATAACTTAAAGGAGGGGAATGTTTACCTGTTTCCCAAAAGACGGCGACTGAATGCTATACAGAGATATGCATAATAGTGGTTCTAATTACACAACGTCAGCTTCACAGCGTCAGCTCCACAGCAATAAAGAAGTTGTTATCCATAAATAGCCTTGTGTTATATACGCCGACTTCTAAATGCCTATCAAAGAAATTAGTGGTTCTAATTGTTTACTAATTCCCATGGAGGCTTTGAAAAACGGCGACATAATATACTCAATTCAATTCAATATTTTATTAACGTCTCATTAAGCGGGTGACCTTCTGGTAGTTTGTTGCTAGGCTCGATCATATTTTCACATATGTTCGTTGAGAATGGGGAAAAGTCGCCACCTAACTTCATAGAGTCTGCTTTTGTGAACGATATCACGGTCATATGATAACTATCATCGAACGATAGCTGGAATTTCTTTGAGGCATTATTCAAGGAAATCATTCTACAAGAGAGAAGTTTTCAATGATGTTAGCATGCCATGATTTTCTTTACATAAAATCCTAATGACTGACCATTCGTCTATATCAAAATGAATTTCCAAGTCGTTCCCTAGAATATGGAATTGTCCCGCTTTCATAGTGAGTGTTCATTTGAACACCATGGGTATGTTAAACACATGATATTCAAACGGACGCTAGCCCCGGATTAAACGGAATCAGACACAAGTTACGAAACGCAGCACGACAGATTTTGCAAGGTATGATCGAACCATTTGCCACCCTCATAAGAGAACAGATATAGATCGGTCAAAAGGGGTGCACAATTTGTACCCATTGGAATACCAATATGCTGTTTATATATTATGTTGCCAAATTGCACATAGATATTATTAATGAGAAATTCGAGCAACTCTATAAACAAAGAATCATCCCATAAATGATATTCCCTATATGTAGTCGAGCTAAAGAATGCTTTATGGCTTCTGACATTAATATATCAGCGATCAGTTTTCTAGGACACCGATAATATTAATGAACTAAAACGGTCAATAAGTTCCTGGTGAGGGATTGTGGTATATATGGCTGTACGGTATGTGTCCTTTCGCGTCAAGTTCTTCCGTGGGTCATTTGAAGATTATCATGATCCACATACATTCAACGTCGGACTTTTTAGAAATAGTGGCGCAATACTTTTCCCAAAATGATTCTACCCCATGAAGGGCCAACGTCAACAGAGTTTGAAGAAGCTTGGTGGTGCAGCTTCTAGAACCAGCTAAGAATCTAACTTTGTATGGTGATTTATGCATTTCTTGGGGAGTCCATTACACTTTTGGTATATGAGTGGTTGGAAAACAAATACCTCATTCCTTAAATTTAAGCAACTGCAGTCTTGGAGTAAGTTGTCGCATTCGATGATGGTGTGTTTGTACTGAATTCCTTAACCAGCACCTGGTAATAGTAATATTTACATATGAATATAATGTTATTTCGAGCTTTGTCTGCTGGGACTATGACGAATTTACTCTGGAGATTTGCTAGAGCTTCTCGAGGTTCTCTGTACTTGTTCCGCTCGGGGAAGGGCACTTCTGTCAACATCGGATTGTTTCAACGACCTTGTTCTTGGTGAGCTCCAGCCAATCAGCGACTATTGTAGGTTCAACTTTTTTCGCTTTGATCACATAACATACTGTTCCAAAGAAGTCAGGAATATCTTCTGGTCGGCCTTCAGGTTCATTCTTCTCGGCTCTCTATATTTAGGTCCCTTCATCAGCAGTGTAATCCCAACCATAGCCCCCAGACATGTATAAGTTCCAGTCAAACTCCTTGACTCATTATCGTAAATGAAGTCCATAACATTCGAAATGTGGGCGTCATAGTCATATTTTGCAAAAATTCCGAAATCAAGCCCTTAGTATATCGTTGCTATGGAAAACAAATTTCTGAAAATAATAAGAATTCATTCGAGTCGTATATTCTTCTCATGGAAGAAGATTTTAGATTTAAAAACAAACCGTTATTAATCGTGAAAGTAAACAATCAGGAAGTGATTAAATTCAAATGTCATGAGGGTTTGAGCATTGTTGTTTTAAGAAACGAAAGAGTCGAAGCGGAGATTTCGGTAATGAATTTAGTAGCGATATTGGTTTTCGTATTTTCTGGACTGATTATATTGCCTTCAACATTGTGGAGACAAACTTAATCGCAATATGGGAAGTCGGCTGACGCTTTCAAGATATTCTTTTCGGGTTACGGAATGATGGACATTGTGGACGGTTCCGAAAACCTTGTTTTACTCTGTGAAAGGGTGAATTTAAACCAGCTGTTAATTGGGAACATACTTTTGGCCTAATTTTCCCGGCCTGAATTTGATTTTGATGTGCAAAGTCGGCTGAATTAAAAGTCTCTTCTGAAAAATATTCTTTAGCTCAAAAAGTATATATTGCGGACGATCCTGGAACCTCGAACCTCCTTTGAAAAGAATTATTGTAAACAATTATTTTATCGTTAAACTTTGGAGACCTCCTCTGCCTGTCAACATAATTAATTGTAATATGAAAAGTCGGTTGAACTTATGCTACCTGTCCCTAAAGTCTTGTGTCACCCTTCAAAAGGATTAATTCAACCCAGTTGTCTAGTGGTAACGTGCTTTCGACCTACTTTTCTCCAGTACAATATTTATTATTTAAAGCTCCTCGACATAATCTGGTAAAAGGAAGTCAGCTGTGGTGTATCTCAGATACACCATATATGCTGTATTGATATACCACGGGTGAATTGTGGAGTTCATGTATTACAAGGAAACCATCAAAGGAAATGTCAGGAGTCATTGGATAACATGCGCTAATTTGACAACTATTTTGTTAAGTGTATTCATTTTCGGACATTGTGGACGGCTCCAGAAACATTGAAAAGGGAAAGGGATTATGTTGAACAGTTATTCCCCTCCATAGTTTGGAAGCCGGCTCTTCTCGGCACATGGCCACTGGTAATACAAAAAGTCGGCACATACCTTTCTATTCAGAGCTATACGGATGCACGAACCTACTGTAAGTTCAACTTTTTTCGCTTTGAGCACTCAATAACATACTGTTCCAGTGCAGTCCGGACTATCTTCTGGTTTGTTCTTTTCGGTTCTCTATATTTAGGTCCCTTCACCAGCAGTGTTTTAGGTCTTCATCACTCACCATATCAAGGTTACCAGTCACAATATGTTTGCATGGTGTATAAAGTTCGACGATTCACAATCCCAGCTATAGCCTCCAGACATGTATTAATTCCAGTCAAACTCCTCGACTCGTTCGTAATTGAAGTCCATAACGTTTGAAATATGGGCGTCATTGTAAGATTTGACAGAAAGTCTTAAACCAAGCCCTTAGTATACCGTTGCTATGATAAATCAATTTCTACAAATAACCAGAATTCACCCGAATAAAAATCCATGTCCTGTATACTTTTGCTCTAAACCCAAATATCATGCACTTTCTTCTCTTAAAAATATTCTAGACCATTTCGCTTCTCCTTTGACCCTTTATCCTAGTATCTGTCATGACGGTTACTGTGTTATAGAGGTGCAGGCAATTTTAAATATAAACGCCTTCATTCTACTAGAAGTCCTGGTTCAGTCTGATGAGTCCATTAAAAATATGTATTCGTTGAAACTGTTGACCGCTTCTTCGCGGGAAACCCTGTTTTTAGCCCACCATCACCAGATGGTGGGCTGTTCAAATCGCCTTTTGTCCGTGGTCCGTCGTCCGTCAGTCAGTCAGTCCGTCGTCCGTCGTCCGTCGTCCGTCCGTAAACAATTCTTGTTATCGCGATTTCTCGGGAACTACTGCACGGATCTTTCTGAAAATTCGCACACATGTTCCCCTTGGGGTCTAGTTGTGCAGATAACTTTTCTAGCCCGATTCGAAAATCCAATATGGCCACAGGGCGGCCATCTTGGATTTCCCCATGAAACCTTGTTATCGCGATTTCTCAGGAACTACTGCACGGATCTTTCTGAAATTTTGTACACAGGTTCCTCTTGGGGTCTAGATGTGCAGATACCTTTTCTGGTCCGATTCGAAAATCCAATATGGCCACAGGGCGGCCATCTTGGATTTCCCATGAAACCTTGTTATCACGATTTCTCAGGAACTACTGCATGGATCTTTCTGAAATTTGGTACAGAGATTCTCCTTGGGGCCTAGTTGTGCAGATACCTTTTCTGGTCCGATTCGAAAATCCAATATGGCCACAGGGCGGCCATCTTGGATTTCTCCATGAAACCTTGTTATCGCGATTTCTCAGGAACTACGGCACGGATCTTTCTGAAATTTGGTACACAGGTTCCCCTTGGGGTCTAGATGTGCAGATACCTTTTCTGGTCCGATTCGAAAATCCAATATGGCCACAGGGCAGCCATCTTGGATTTCCCCATGAAACCTTGTTATCACGATTTCTCAGGAACTACTGCACGGGTCTTTCTGAAATTTGGTACACAGGTTCCTCTTGGGGTCTAGATGTGCAGATACCTTTTCTGGTCCGATTCGAAAATCCAATATGGCCACAGGGCGGCCATCTTGGATTTCCCCATGAAACCTTGCTATCACGATTTCTCAGGAACTACTGCATGGATCTTTCTGAAATTTGGTACACATATTCCCCTTGGGGCCTAGTTGTGCAGATACTTTTTCTGGTCCGATTCGAAAATCCAATATGGCCACAGGGCGGCCATCTTGGATTTTCCCGTAAAACCTTGTTATCGCGATGTCTCAGGAACTACTGCACGGATCTTTCTGAAATTTGGTACACAGGTTCCTCTTGGAGTCTAGATGTGCAGATACCTTTTCTGGACCGATTCGAAAATCCAATATGGCCACCAGGCAGCCATCTTGGATTTTCCCGTAAAACCTTGTTATCATGATTTCTCAGGAACAATTGCATAGATCTTTCTCAAATTTGTTACGCAGGTTCCCCTTGGGGTCTAGTTGTGCAAGAAACCTTTTTTTGGTCCGATTCGAAAATCCAATATGGCCACCAGGCAGCCATCTTGGATTTCCCCATGAAACCTTGTTATCGCGATTTCTCAGGAACTACTGCACGGATCTTTCTCAAATTTGGTACACAGGTTCCCCTTGGGGTCTAGTTGTGCAAGAAACCTTTTTTGGTCCGATTCCGAAATCCAATATGGCCACTAGGCAGCCATCTTGGATTCCCATATGAAAACTTGTTATCGCGATTTCTCAGGAACTACTTCATGGATCTTTCTCAAATTTGGTACACATGTTCCCCTTGGGGTCCAGTTGTGCAAGAAACCTTTTTTGGTCCGATTATCAGGCGGCCATCTTGGATTTCCCCATGAAACTTTGTTATTGCGATTTCTCAGGAACTACTGCATGGATCTTTGTTAAATTAGGTACACAGGTTCACCTTGTCGTCTAGTTGTACAAGATACCTTTTCTGGTCCGATTCGAAAATTCAATATGGCAAAACAGGCGGCCATCTTGGATTTTCCCATGCAAATTTGTTATCGTGATTTCTCAGGAAGTACTGCATGGATCTTTCTCAAATTTGGTACACAGGTTCCCCTTATGGTCTAGTTGTGCACGGTACCTTTTTCGGTCCGAATCGAAGATCCAATATGGCCACAAGGCGGCCATCTTGAATTTCCCCTTGAAACATTGTTACCGTGAATTCTTGGGAAATATTTCATGGATTTTTCTGAAATTTGGTACACAGGTCTCACATGGGGCCTATTAGTGCAAGATACCTTTTTTGGCCCGATTCGAAAATCCAAGTTACGCTCCAAATTAATTTGGTATTCTCAAGTGACGTTGCATCACAAGAGTCGGCGGATCAAACGGTGGGGCATATTCTATATATTGACTATAGAGAATATCCGTACCTTCACCTTTCATATCAAGGAGTTCAAATAATTCTGAATTAAAATGTATTTCTTCAAATTTTAAATCAGCCTTCTTTAGTCCATGCAGTAGCAAGTGAACTGCTCCACCGTTTCGTATGCCGACCTCAGTCTTGTGACTCAATGTCACAACTCGACAACTGTAGACTACTGGATGTTTCGATCCAAGGGAGATAATCAGGATCCAGGCACTTTTGAAGTTTCAACATTACTGCGCGGACCGGATCCCTTCAGTATTAAGCATTATTGTACCATCTTACTATTTTCGAGCATGGTATCTTGATTTAAACAGTATATTTATTTCACCAGGAAACAGGGATCGGCGAACAGGCAGAGCCTATTTGAACGCCTCTCCCAACAGACATATTACACATACATGTACAATTACAAGATGACAGACAACAGTGAATAGAATAAGAAACAGTTACAAACACAATAATTAACATGCAACTGCATGGTATCTTAAAAGAGATATCTCAAAATAGCCCAAGAAACAGAACAGAATTAGCATTCGTTCCTAATTATAAAATATGAAGTATGTTTCATAGCTCATGCCAAAGTGTCAAAGAGATTGGTCTTCGCTTCCAGTACCCAATGATGACACATGCAAAAAAAAATAAATAAAAAAAATACTACAAAACAAAGGCGAAGGATCCTCGGTACATGTACATTCACTTTCAGACTAACTTTGCTCATTTCTCTTGTATTATAACAACCGACATAAGTAAAGTTTCTAGAAATCTTGAAACTCCTCAAACTTATTATTATATCTTGGTGTTTTTCAGTGGCCTTTTTCAATCTTTTTCACTCAGATTCGAAATTCTGTAAACAAAATTACAAATCAATTGTCTGTTCTTAGTAACAATGGACAAAAAGATCCTCTAGTCATTAGCTTACAATTATCGGACAATGGTGGGCGCCAAGATCCTTCAGGATCTCTCGTTTTGTTAGTTTTCTCAGTTTATGCAATATCTGAAATTTATGCCATCTGTAGTGTGAAAAATGTCGTACAGTTATTGACGTGGAAATTATTTGGTGGGACGATGGCGGAATATTAAATATCAAATCTGACGCCTATATCCATAGCACTGCTGTATATCAATCGGATTCAAATTAATGTTCTGATCCTGATTCTCATTTAATATAATTCAGTTCATGGGGGTAATTCAAGGGTACCTCCAGGAGATTTGGCCAGTGTCAATTACTAATGACATAGCCATTAAAACGGCCAGAGAATTCATCACTGTCACGTAAACCTTGCCAAGTGGTTCTGTTTGCCATATACAAAACCGATCACAATACAGATCGAGCATTGTCTGCGGTCCACCAACAAACACGCAGACGTATCATATCTCCCGGTAAGCCCAAGTTTGTTATAGAGTTGCAGTAATTGTATCCCTCCTCAATAATATACAAACAACAAAACTATCAAGTCATTTGACAAGGTCACTGGTAAATCGCGCCCAGCGCTCAAAACTGAATGATCCGGTAAAATAACAGCACCAATTACGTGCCAGTATATGTAACCACCGTGAATGCATCCCACACCAAATACAGCCAGAGGGCATGACCTTGAAACCGTTCATTGTTCCTTGGTGGAGAGCTTAATATTATTTTAACAATACAACAGACAGGAAATAACAAATAGTATATGTTGAGAACAAATATTGTGTGAATAAGAGTTACCAGAGGAAACAGTCAAACATGCAATCAACAAGGTGTAGATCTGAAAACCGACATCCAATATTGAGACATCGTCCACAAAACTATTTTTGTACAAAAGTGTTATCTTTGTGCATGGTGTTTTACAAAGTCTGTTGACCTTTTCCTGGATGAATAAATAAACGAACAAATAATTGAATTTCTGTGTAAATAACCAGAAAAAAAATCATTTTCGTATGACAGTCATCATCAATTTCAAGTATATCTGAAATGAGATTTAAAAATAACACAAACTGGTTTCCTTCAAGAGAGAATCGGTCACCAGGTTTCAATGTCCATTATTGGCAAAGCTATACGGGCGACTACATACCAAGTTATCGGTTCCTTGTTTGATGCCGTGTATGGATTGATGTCTGTTCTAAAACTCAAGAGTCTGGTGTATGTGGGGCAATTATACGTTTACGCTCTGATGCCTCCGAAAATTTGGTTCCGTAGGACAATCACACATACTTAGTGACAGCTATTAATCATGCATTTTATTGTATTTTTCATACCGGTATGAAAAGAAGAATGTCCTGTATGATAACAAGTACCGATACAGTGAACCTCGCTGTGATTATAGGTTACAATTACGGAGACTGAGATATCAAATGTTATTCACGGCTCTTTTCCTTTTGCCAGTGAGAATTATGTGAATACGCTGTAATACACGAATCTGTCTGCAAAAGTAATAAATTAACTGACATATGTAACAGTTATTGAGCGAATAATTTGTTTTGAAAATACACATAGAAAGTAAAATTAATAAAACCCGGATAAATTAAATTCAATATGCAAAGCCGGCGAAAGATGCCCTAAATGTTGAGAAGTTTATCCAGTTATTGAACTTTTGGGCAGGTTTATTAATCGAGTATCTCTGGAAAATTAGCTTAAACAATTGTGTTGCCGTCAACACTTTGGGACCTTCCCTTCCCAGAACAAAGTTAATCGTATTAATGCAAATGACTGACCTCGTGCTCGAAAATTCGTTAAGTACATTTTCTAGCATGAGGTCATGTTAGCCGACTTGGCTTATACAATTAACTTCGGTCCTGGTAGATGGGGTCTCCAGATTGTAGCCGGCGACATATTTATTTGAAATAATTTCACAAATGAAACTGTTGTCTTGATATAAATATATTTGCATATATCAATTAAAAGTTCAAGATAACTAAATACTCCTGGGAGGTTCAACGTTTCGGGGACCGCTTTGGGTAACAGATTCAGGTTTAAGGAGCAAATGTCAGATGCGACATTCAATATTCAGCCGTCGTTCGTGAGCGAATTTCCGATTCAATAATCGGAAGACCTTGGTATGAAAGGTAGCACCAAATCCAAATGTGTATGAAATAAATGCAATAAAAACACAGGATGGTTTCTTGCAAGAGAGATGATGTCAGCAAGACATGGTGACTTTCTTTATATAAAATCTTAATCACTGAAAAGTCATTTTTCAAAGTGTGTGTCTCAGTCACGCTTTGATTGGGGGTGTTCATTTGAAGTAAGACACGTGATAT